>PVJX010010169.1:0-58054 GCA_004027295.1 Dolichotis patagonum
ACTGCCTTAGCATCAGACATTTGGAAATGGAAAATAAAATATTTAAGTTTCTTATTTCCCTTGTAATTCAGTATTGGATAAACAAAATGTCAGGGAACAATAAAGAATGTTCTAAAACATTATCTTAAAGGAATATCGTATAACTATTTACAGAGATTAGCAGAATTGGCCCTCTCTGGTGTTATGTAATGGCACTGAATACCATAATAACACCTAGTGCATGTTCTCCTTGAATAATAACCCTAAATAATGATTTAGAAAAATGGATACCATAATATGCACATTCTGAAGCTGAGGTGTTTCTAGCCTCGTGTTCAAAAAAAACTGTATATTTTGGTATTCCAATTTATTAAAATATAGAGCTAAATTTCTATTTTATTCAAGGAATGTCACTTTAAATTATGTGTCGATGTTTGTAATTGAATTTTGTGTTTTTAATAATTTCCTAAAATTTCTTTATTTTAAAGAGAAAAACAGAAACATTTAGAAGCAAACAATTAAAAAAACAACAAAACAATGGCAATATAGGTTTTCAAAACAAGATGATAGGAATTTAACAATGATTGTTAGTTATATTCTGTATTGTTATCCTCAAATTAATAGCTCAGGCTACCAGATATAAGCATGCAAGAGTGATCTAACAATAAAATTTCACTTTGATCAGTTTTTTTCCCTTTTACTATTATCTATTGTAACATTGGATTTTATTTATTCTTTCAGTTTTTTACATTATTGAAACAATTCAATGTTCACACATGCAAGTCTTATTTCTTTCACTTATGTGTATGGTTTCTAGTTGCACGCATTTACCTATAAAAAACTTGAGTTTAGCTTACATTATGGTTGAGTAGCATTCCATAATCTAAATTTAAAAAACACATCTTTTTTTATACATTCTTCAGTTTGTGGGCATTTGGGTTGTTTCCATGATTAGGCTTCTACAAATTGTGCTGCTATAAATATGGATGCACATGTATCTCAGTGGTATGATCTTTTTAATTCTTCTGAGAAAATACCAAGAAGGGGAATAGCTGGGTTGATTTGAATCTCTAATCCTAGATATTTGAGGAATCTCCATACTGATTTCTTCAGTGACTGTACAATTCTGCACTCCCACCAACAGTAGAGAAGGATTCCATTTTCCCCACAGCCCCACCAGCATTTATTATTGGTTAATTGCTTGGTGTTACCCATTCTTTCTGGAGTCAGATGGTATCTCAGTATAGTTTTAATTTGTACTTCTCAAATGACCAATGATGTTGAGCATTTTTAAATGTTTATTTGCCACTTGTATTTGTTTGCCCAAGAATATATATTTCTGATGAAAATTTTTGTATTGAATTTTTAAATCTGGGGGGCCCTGATTTTTTTCAATTCTTTATACATTCCAGATAAATATCCTTTATCTAAGGGACAATTGGCAAAAATCATTTCTCAATCTTTGGGTTTTATTTTCAATCTGTTGGTGATTTCTTTGAATGTGCAAAAACTATAATAAGACGAGATACCAGTTGTTGATTCTTTGAAGTACTTCCCATGCAGTTTGGTTTTTGTTTATGAACACATGACCTACCCCTATGTCCTTGAGATTTCTAGCTACTTTGTCTTCCAGTAGGTTTAGTGTTTCTGTCTTAATGTGTAGATCTTTGATCCATTTTGACTTTAGTTTAGTGCATGGTGATGGAATAGGCATGGGCCTAGTTTAACTCCTCGGCATGTAGGAAGCCAGTTTTTCCAACATCACTTATTCAACAGGATATCTTTCTTCCAGTGAACATGTTTGGCCCCTTTGTCAAACATAAGGTGGTCAATTGTACCTGTAGTTGTGTTTGTATCTTATGTTTTGTTCCACTTATCCTCAAGTGTGGTGCTTTTTTGTTTTCTTTGTGAGTACCATTTTGATTTTATTATAGTGACTTTGTAGTAAAATTTGAAGTCTGGAATTACGATGCCTCCTGCCTTGCCTTTATTGCCCGGGATTGCCTTTGTTATTCTCTGTCTCTTATGGTTCCATATAAATTTTAGGAATGTTTTGTCTAGATCTATGAGGTATGCTAATGGTATTTTGATCGATATTGCACTAAATCTATATAACAGTTTTGGGAGTATGGCCATTTTCACAATGTTGCTTCTTCCTATCCATGATCAAGGAATAGCTTCACATTTTCTGAAATCCTCTTCAATGTCTTTTTTTCAGAGTACTGTACTTTTCAATGTATAGGTCTTTTACAACCTTTGTTAAATTGATTCCTAAGTAGCTCAATTTTTTATGTTATCCTGAAAGGTATGTTTTCCCTAATTTCTCTTTCAGGAATGCTATAGCCTTTTGAGTATTGACTTTATACCCAGCTATGCTGCTGGACTTGCTTATTAGTTCTAGAAGCCTGTTGGTGGAGTTTTGGGGCGTACTTTATATAGAACTGGCTGCCCATCCAACAGTAGGCCTCACCAAGGGTTGCTGATAGCTACAGGTCTTTTGGAGTGGATTCCTGCTTCCCATGAGCTTCAGAGATAGTACCTGGGTGTGGAACTGTCACTAAGGAAAGTCTCGCCGGTCCTATAGGCCTCATTACATTTTTCCAGGCAATTGTGTGTCACTGGGCAGGAATTACTGGTTGCTGCAAGCCTCAGAGATAGTTTCCAGCTGTAAGCTTCTTTCTGGATGCAGGCTCCCAATTCCTTCAGGCTTCAGCAAGGGTTCCTGGATAACTGCAGGTTACTGGGTGCAGCTTCCCAGCCCCCAGGAAACTCACCTATGGTTCCTGAGTGTGAGTGGGTCACTGGGCACAACTTCCCTGTCTCTATGGGATTCACTGTAGTTTCCTGGATGACTATAGGTCTCTGGGCACATACTTCTGGTCCCTGCAGGTCTTAGAGATGTTTCCTTCATGTGGGCAGATCTCTAGGTGCAGCTTCCCAGTCCCCAGAAGCCTCACCTATAGTTTCTGGGTGTGAGTAGGTCCCTGCATGCGGCTTCCCAGTCCCCGCAACCCCCACTATGGGTTCCCGAATGACTGCAGGTTGTTGGATGCAGACTCTCAGGCCTGCAGACCTAAGAGATGGTTTCCAGATGTGGACAAATCACTTGGTGCAGGCTTTCAATGCCCTTGGACCTCACTGAGGGTTCTCGGATGACTGCTTCTCACTGGGTACAGCTTCCCAGTTCCCAGGAGCCTCACCTATGGTTCCTGGGTTTGGGTGGGTCACTGGGCACAGATTCCCAGTCTCTGTGGGTCTCACTGTGTGTAACCAAATGACTGTAGGTCTCTAGCCACAGACTCCTATTCTCTGTGGGCCATACATATTATCTTAAAGCACAAATGAATAAATTACATATACATAGCTCACAGATTTAATTCTTAAAATGAATACATTTTTAAAGAACAGTTCTATGCTTGCAAAAAAATTGAGCAGATAGTGTAGAGTTTTCATATATCCCACATTATTCTTTACATAATATTTCCTATTATTTCTTTTCAATAGTGATATTTTATGGTTAGTGAACCAATATTTATATATTTTTGTTGACTAAAGTCCATAGTTATAATATTTATCTTGTGCAGTTCCATGGGTTCTTACAAATATATAATTCCATTTTTCTACCATTGCATTTTCAACAAAAAAGAATTGTGTGTTTCTGAAAGTCCCCTGTGTTTATCTATTCATCTGTACCCCCATCTGTCCAAACCACTGACAATGACTCATCTTTATTTTTTCAAACTAACATATTTTATTTAACAATATGAACAATATAAATTTTCTCCAAGCAAATTTATGTATTTAATATATCACTGTCTTAGTTTTGTATCTAAAGAATGGTATCCTATCTCAAAAGAAACTAGACTTTCTTTTATGCTATCATCTCAAAGTTTTTGTTTGCATTTCATATTTACATCAATCACCTGTTTGCCATTAATTTTTGTGAAAGGTGTAATTGTGTGTGTGTGTGTGTGTGTGTGTGTGAACATGCATGTTCAATTGTTCTAGCACCATTTGTTGGAAAGATTATTCTTTCTTTATTAAATTGCCTTTGCTCCCTTGTCAAATAAAAAGCAGTTAGCTATGTTTGTGTAGAATCTGTGGTGGCAGACTTTTAGAGAAAAATATAAAAAATGCAACCCAAAACACATTTATTTATTATAAAGTTCCAACATTCCATACACCTGAATAATGAGATTTTAGTTTACAAAAAGAAACAACTCCTACATTAACATAATTTGTTTTCGAAGAAAAATAAATAACATGTGTGCCATAGGTTTGCAACCACCAGTATAGCTCTATTTCTGGGCTTTCTCTTCAGTTTCATTGATACAGGTATGTATACTTTTGCCAATACCACATTGTCAGGTTAATTGTAGTTTGGTTGTAGCTTTATGTGAAATCTTGAGGTCAAATAGTGTCAGATACCAAACATTGTTCTTTTTTATCCCAGGATTACATTAGTTATGGTGAATCTTTATTTTCTCATCTGTAGTTTATAATCAATTTGCTAATATCTGAAAAAATCTTGGTGGAGTTTTGACTAGGATTGAAGCGATTCTTATGTTATGTTGGTAAGAAAAGCCAACTTAATAAAATAGAATCTTCCTGTCCATAAATAAGGAATATTTCTCTATTGACTTAGATTATCTATGGGTTCTCCACCAGAGGTTAATAATTCTCTGTGTGTAAATGTTGTACATGTTTTGATAAATTTATAACTATATATTTCATTTTGGAATGCTAACATAAATATCATTTTTTTAAAAATTGAAACTCTTCATTACAAGTATAACTGTAAATCATCTTGAATTCATATTAACTTTATATCCTGTAGTTATAATCATTAGTTACATGAATATTTTGTCATTCGTTGGTATTTTTCTAGTTAGACAGTCATGTTATCTATGAACAAATACCATTTATAATTTCTTTTTGCAATTTGCACTGATTGAATTTCTATTATCTTATTACATTAGCTAGAATTTCTAGAAGCGTGTCAAATGGAAGTCATCAAATGGACCATCCTTTCATTAAATTGCTATTAGGGGAAAGAATTTAGAATCTTACTATAAAAATTATAAATACAAGTTTTTATAGATTTCTTTATCAAATTGAAGAAGTCTCCAAATATTTTTGATAAAAATCTTTACATATATATTTTTTCTTAACCTATTTATAATTCTCTAATGATAGGCTTGCATACCTGGAATAAATTCTACTTGATCATAGTATAATGTTAGTTTTATTCATTACTATTGCTGGATTTGACTTAATATTTATTTCAAGATTTTTACATATATTTAAAAAAGGGTTTTTATATGTAATTTGCCTTTCCTGTATATCTCTGATTTTGATATTAGAGTAAACCTGACCTATAAACAGAGTAAGTCAGCTTTGTCAAAATTTGTGTGGATATCTTTCTTCTTTATCTTTGGTTATCAGAATGTTTTATTCTATTTTATTTACTCAGTATCATGTGAGAAGCACTTTATTGCCAACTCATAGTCTATCTTAAATATTACAAAAAATTTATTATAAATTCATGGCAGCAATAATTGGTCATGTATTCTCCCATCCAAGTATTAACCAGGCTTAGCCCTTCTTATGTTCTGGTATCAGAAGAGATTGGGCATGTGCATGGTTATATGGTTATAGACTGATTGTGTATTCTATTTCTTAGATTTTGTATAATTTTAAAAAGTAAATCATGATTTCATATTTCAGTGCAGATTGTTATGATTATAAAAAGCAAATCAATTTCAGAGAATTTGCTGTGATTTATTTTAAAATATATTTCTAGATAACTTTCTTTTGATTCAGGTTAGCACGGTATATCTTTCAACATAATAACTGTATCTTTATGTTTAAAATACATTACTTTTAAATAAAATATAATACTTTTATTTTCTTTTCTACTCATAGTCTCTGTAATACAATTAGTACATTTAGAACATCTATAGTTAAAGTAGCTACTAACATAGATTCTACCTACTATATGATATCTCATTATTGCTTTGATTTTTATTTCTGTTATCATTAGTGATTTTCACTATTTTTCATGTATTTATTGGCCAGTTATTCTCAGAAGAATACTCTTTTGAGTAACATGTATTCAGGTCACTCATCCATTTCAATAGGGTTAGTGTGTGTGTGTGTGTGTGTGTGTGTGTGTTTGTGTGAATTCTTTACATTTACTGGCAATCAATCCCTTATTGAATGAATGACTTATAAATATTTTCTTCTTTTCTGTAGGTTTTCTCTTCCTTTTGCCATTTTTTGAAAGGCTAGTATAGTTGTGATAAATTTCCTAAGCTTTTATCTGGGAAATTCTTCATTTCGTCTTCATTTTTGAAGAACATTTTTCCTGAATTTAGAATGCTTGGTTTGGTCTTTTTCTTTCCAAACCTTGAGTATATCATTAAACTGCCTCTTCCCTGCAATGTTTCTACTAAAAAAGTCTTCTGATCGCTTCTTAGAGATCCTCTTGTACATGCTACATTATTTTCTCTTCTTGGTTTCTGAAAACTGAAATCTTAGTTACTGGGGTTGCACTCAGTGGTAAAAGATTGCTTGTCTTTTGTAAGACTCTAGGTTTAATCTCTGGAACCAAAAAACCAAATAAATAAATTCTTCAAAAACTTTGGCATTTGCTATGTATCAATGTGAATGTCTTTGACTCATTCTACTTTGATTCCACGAGGCTTCTTCAACCTGCATTTCCATTTTATTTCTCAGGTTAGTCTTCAAAGAAACTTTTGTCACTTTTCTCTTTTTGAATTTGTTGTAACATGTGTATATCTCTAACTGATGGTATCCTACTGTTCCTTACACAAATTTTTTGTCTTCACCAATCTGTATTCTTCCTATTACTTGATAATTTAAAATGAACTATCATCAAGTTTACTAGATCTTTCTGTTTTTCTTTCTTTTCTTCTTTTTCCTTTCTTCCTTTCCTTTCTTTTTTTCTGATTAGGAATGTAATTGAACTCTTCAGTAGTTATTTTCATTTCAGTTAGTTATTCTTTAGCTCCAAAATTTCTATTCAGATTTTGGTAATATTTCTATCCCTTTGTTGATGTTTATATTTTGTATATGTATATTGCTTTTTAAGCTCACATTACAGTTTTTGATGTTGATTTTTGAATTGTCAAGTAATGCATATGCTGCATTAGTGATCTGTCAGTTTTTCTCAAAAGTTAATAATCAATTTTTCCTACAGAATTTCACATTCTCCATTTCCACTACTATCCATTCATCTTTCCTTAGATTTCAAGTGAATCATAAGGTATCCAAAGTATCTTGGTCCTCAAGCATTTCAAGCTAAGTGACAAAGGTACAATTTGCTTGAACACAGTGCTGATAAGCCAGGTGTCATATCACAATTTGTACTACTCTTCCTGTATTCCATGGGAGAAAACTTCCATTTTGTGACATCTGTATGTACTGAGTCATGTCAGACAATTAAAACACCCATTGCTTTCCTTTTAAGTAGGCCCAAAATATCTAAACTACAAAGGTTCCATCAGTAGGTCAAACAAGTTGAAGCAGAAACCAGCCCCTTGGACAGCTCATTAAAACTAAAATGTTGGAGAATTTTGGATTCATGTTTCACTATTTTCTTTTCAAAGAAATGGCACAAACAAGAGCGTTCTCTCATAATGCTGTGTTGTACATATTGACTGGGAGGGGGCTGAAGAAGGTTAAAAGACATTGTTTTTCTTACCAAATCAATGCATCTATTCTTATTTTTGCGCTCTCCTGATGTATTGCAAGTTTAAAACAGAGTTCTGAAATTTCTTTAAAGGTAGCTTCTTTGAAGATTTTTCTTTTATTTTGCAGTATGCAAAATAAATATTTTATGTGAAAGTGTGATTAGCTATGGTTTATTTCATTCATTGCTTGCTGTTTTGCTTGGATCTATGGTTTGAAGCTTGTTTTGAAAAGCTCAGTGATGATTTTGTCTCAGTTACTTTTCTCATTGTTGGAACAAAACCCCCCACATTTACAAGTTAAAGCATGAAAAGTTTAAATTGTATCACAACTTCTAGAAGTTTGAATTTGTAACAGGCTGGCTTCAAGGCAGAATGACATGGCAGAGGGACATCACAGAAAAGAAGCAGACCATGGCAAGGCAGATAAAAGACAGAAAAGCCGCAAGCAACAGAGCCCTCCTCTTCCTTTTATCTCCTCCAGGCTACAAAATTTTGGGTAGTTTCATCACACCCAGTGAGCGCCTTTCTGTCATCCACACCCTGAACTATGCTAAACCAATCAGTGGGCAAATTTGATACCACACACCCTAAATCTCAGTATCACACAAACTAGATCCAGCCAGCTTCAAAGAGGCCCACCTATGTGTTCAAGAGTCTTAGGGAGAAATCTAGATAAAAGGCAACACTATTATATCAATTACCTTTCTACTTTCATTTCCTTACATTCTCATTAGGCATAAATACACACTTTGTAACTGGTTCACAATTCTTGAGTATCTTGTTTCATTTTTTCCATTTTCATTTCAATTTGGGAAGTTTTTGTTGACTTGTCTTCAGGCTCAGTATTTCTTTTCTCAGTTATGTTCACTCTACAAATGAAAACTTATAGAAGACACACAGATTGTGCTTTGCATATACTTCAGTTTTAATCCATTGTTATTTTATGCAAGACATCAATTTCGTAGTAATGAGAGGGAGAAGGGAAACATTTTCTAATGTTATTATTACCTTTCTTTTTAAGTAGGCATAAGTCTCTTTTCTGTGACATTGAGAACTATTGTATCACTTTTTATTGTCTTCTTACATGATACTGGAAAGTTAGAAGAGGCTGGAGCTGGTCAATTGCCCTCGTCCAGGTCTAATATTTTCCATTGCAGTCAAATTTCTGTCATGGAGAACATTGTCTTTATATCTCAGGGTTTTTATTTTTCCTATGTATGTGTTTCTAAATGGGTACTCTTTCTTTCCTTCTATGGAAAGCAAGAGGAAATTGTCTCTAATCTTTACTGTGAGAAACTAATAGGACTTTTGGCAGTCGGCCCACAAGTTAATCAATACTTCCTCTCTAGAAATTTGTCAAAATTCCTGATTTGGGGGATCCTGCCAGTTACTGGTACTAACAGCTTCTGCCACTCTTATGCTTATCTTTGATTCTCTATGTTCACCTGTCTCTTTCCATTTCAGACTGACAGTGTATCCTGTGATTTCAATTCTCTGATATGTCTAAAATGTCATTGATTTTTCATTTTTTGTTCGAAACTTTCGTGGTTTGGGTGAGGATGTGAGTGATGACTTCAGGCCATTTACAGGCTAAAACCAGGCTCAAAGAAGTTTTATACATATATACAATTGTGACCTTTGATGATCAAGGTGTAGAATATTTCCATTAGCACTATATCTACTCTCACATCTCTTAGCATTATAAATCTACCATTTTGACACACTATTCTGATATGCATCCTATTTTCACAGCTTAGTTAGCGTGTTCTAAAAATTTATACAAATGAAATTGCGCAAAGTACTTTATCATGTGATTTTTGAAGATTCATAAAATGTAATTCATATGATGTAATTTTACACATGTAATTTTTTATTGCTATTTTTCTGTTCTGTGACAGTTGGGTTGTTTCCTTATTGCATTTTTTGCTACTATGAATACAGTTAAAATGAATAATCTACTATAGGGGTTTATTGAATTACAGACTAATTTTCCTTTATTATTACTATAAGCATGAAATAAAAAATGTACAAATTGCTAATTTGTTTCCTCTCAGCTTTACACAGTCTTTATTTCTTCTTCTTTGTGAAACAGGAGAAAGACTGCAGACTCCTTTTCTTTTACCAGCTTCCTTGAGTTTAGTCTCTGCTAATAGAATTTGCTGGATAAAGATTGTAAGGCTTATGTTATAAGGGTCTCTGGAGTTTCCAGTTTACTTTTTTACTAAGTGTACCACAGATTAGGTTATGAGACAGGAGTCTTCACACAAAGTTCACTCTTATAATACCGTACCAGGTACCCTCAAAAAGCTTATCTTCCAAATCAAAACAATACATAGCCTTCTTACTACAAGCATCCGTATCCTCTTTTCAGCTAATTATATTGAAATTGAAACTATCCATGTGCAAATTGCTTATGTGACTTCTACCTCTAGATTGAAATATAGTAGATAAAATGGGTCATAGAGTATGTGTACTATTATTTTATTAGCAATTTATAGTCAGTTTTATAAAAGGGTGATCTTGTGAGGAAATTCATTTTTATGTATTAAATGTGTTAAATATTTTTCTTTTGAGTAATATATTATTCTTTATACTACCACAGTGTTAACAACATTTAAAATGGAGGTTTATTGCTATGTGAATGTATCCCTCATTAGACAAGCTTTATTTTTCCTCCATTATTCAGAGCACTAAGCTTTAAGGAGAGTGAAAAGATAAATTAGAAAATTTTAAGTCATTAATTTAATGACTTAAAAAAAAGATAGATAAATTCTTCTATGCCCAATAAATCCCCCTGTGAAAGTTCAAAGTAATTACCATTTCAGTTGAAAATACACACATTTTAAATAAAATGAATTAAGTCTTAAAAATTTTTAAATCTTTTGTCAGATGACTTAGGTTTGTGGATTTCAAATGAAAGTGGCATTCCAGGAAGGTTTCTGGATAATAACAATTTACAGCGCTTTTCAGCCTAAATAAAAATCATCCTCTACTCCTTGTAGTGAATAATCTAAACTAAACTACCTGACATTTTCACTCAGTCCAAAGAACAGACTGAAAATGTTTAATTGTCAGTAAAGCTTTGATGTAAATCAGTAGTCACAGGAGACTGCAGAAAAGAACATAATGTAACTGTCAGCTCATCAAAGGGAAGCTTTCTTCTTCAAATGAAAAAATATCTCAAATTCTTTCTCTGAATTAAAGGATTACTGTATTTGTCCTTATTATTTTAAAATATAATTTGCTTCCCAATAAATATCAAGCTAATCAACACTGAGAAGAAATTGTTTTTCAATGATTGAACAGAATTATAAAAGACAAATAAGAACCAAAATGTTATTCGGTTTGTAAGACTTTCTCTCTCTCTCTTTTTAATGTTTAAGCTCATGGTTATCTCCCATGGATCAAAGTAAAAGAAAATCGAGGGGAAAATGATAAACTTGAGCATACTTTTGAAGTCACTTTCTTAGAAAAACGAAAAGCTTATTTTTTTCACTTCTGAAAGACTACTTCAACAATGTCTGCATCTTTTCTACACAAAACATACTCTTTGCATTAAGCAGCGTGGAGATAACATTAAAGTTTGCTAGAAAATTACAATCTCAGGCTTCTTCTCTAACAATCAGTCTGCCTTTTGACAAGATTCTCAGGGGCTCTGTAAAATGCACGTTAAAGATTGAGCCATAATCTAAGTGATAAAGAAATACACTTTAAACTTTCAGACATACCCTGAGTGATAAAAACTCAAATTTTTATTTATTTATTTAATTGTTTGATCCCAGAGTTTGAACTGAGACTCAAATTTTTAAACCAATTACTTGTTTTTTTAGTATTTTGTTCAAACCTACAGACCAAAGCATGAGGAAACAGCAATTTGTTAACTCATTATACTTCATATATCATATTTCTGTGTATTATAGCTTAATTTTCATTATCATGGAATCCCAAAACTATATATATGAAAAATAAAGTTAATCTGTCTGGCTCTACACACAAGATAAGATCTTTTTTCTCCATTGGAGATATTGTGTCCATTAAGGAGCACTGATTTGCAAATAATGCAAGTCATAAATAAAAGGAAATTATCTTAACATCCTCCAAGTTAGAAAGATCATAGTTTGACAAATTCTATGACTCAGCACTATCATAAAAAATCCAATACATTTGGATAAATTTAAGGCATTGGCTACCTCTAAAATAGTTCCTTTCATGGATACAAAATGGTTTTCAGGATCCTAAACAATATTGAAGCAAAAGAAAAGCAGTTATTTTACAACCTTTCATGCTGAAGTCTTCTTACAGCTCATTGATCTAATAAAGATCATGAGTCAAAGCCTGAGCCAGTAAGTGGCAAGAAATTGTCTTGATTTGTCTTATGCTAAGCAGGGTTTAATCCCAAATCATATTAAATGAGATGAACATGGTAGGAAACTTTTAAGAAGATCCCAAACATTGTAATTTCTGGGAATCAAACACGTAATTTATGTTCTCTTCCTTGAGTTTTAGCTGCACTTATTGATTAATTTCTACCAAATAGTTTGTGAATATAGAAGTAAGATTATATATCAAGATTGAGGTCCAAATGATATTCGATTTTTTTGCCTTACACATCTCTTTCATTCTTTCTTGCTTACTCATTCTAATGGATGTATCTGCCATATATTCATTATGCCCTTATGAGCAGAAATTGAGGGAGCTCTCCACTCAAAAAAGAGTAACTAAGCCCCTCAGACGAGTTGCCTGTGAGAAATTGAATTTTCTCCACAATCATGTAAGTGAATTTTAAAGTAGATCCTTCCTAGTCAAATGTAAATATAGATGCAGCCATTTTGGTTGGTTTGTTATGACAGATCTAGTCAAGAAGACCTAGCTATGGCATTCTTGGATTCTTAGGCCACAGGAACCATAAGATAGTGAGTGTTTATTGTTTGAAAAGTCACTAATTACAGTGTTATTTATTGAGCAGCAATAAATGGCTAATGCAGAGAAACACTTGACAAAAAATTGTGACTGGTTGAAATGAAAGAAAATGCAACTGAGGTAATGTATCAGATAGAGTCTTAAGAGGCTCTCCACTGATTCTTGCCTTCCATGATTCATGGTTTTGTGTAACACCGTCCTCTTCAATGTTATTGGGCCCATGACTTGATTTTAATCTGTACAATGTGATGAACGTAAACATCATCCCATGTTTATATTATACTCCATATTGCTAGCTTGCTCTAGGGCGTATTTACTTTGTAGAGATTCACCTTGCTCATTTGGTGAAATACATGAGCTATGGGAAAAAATTGCAAGGAGACAAGATGGTCTCAAAGAACTATGGCTGGCAATTCTATCAGCTGAAAGTGGCCACCAGTCAACTGACAACCAAAAAGAATCCAGGAATCTAGTTTGATGATGACAAGTGGGACTTTCCATTGGCAAGCCTCTAAATAAAAGCACAGCCTGGAGTATACGTTGATTACAGCTTGTGAGGCCACAAACAGAAGGACCACTTAGATGTACCTGGACCTCTAACCCCTCAAAATTATGAGGTAATGAATGTGTATTTTTATAAGATATTAAATTTATATTAACTTTAATGCTACAATAAAATGCTAATCCAATTCATGTAAACATTCTTTTAGACACACTGTAAAAGTGTCTTTACATAGACAGAGAACTATGTCCAGATAATGAGAGCCCTCTATGCCTATTGTTCCCCTTTCATAGTTGTAAGACTTGATTTGAAATATTACTTCTCTTTATGCTTTGCAAGTTTTGAAATATTAGGTGGAATCATTAAATCGAAGCTTTTGCATGTCAGAAGTGATTGAAACTAAAATTGTCCTTAAGTATTGCATATTTATTTAGTTTGAATTTAAAATTCAAAAAGAAACCTCTGCTCTTTAAATTCTTCAAATATGTTCTACATATGTTTGAATATTTTCAAAAATTTCTCATAGTAATTGCCATATTTGAATTTATCTTGTATCTTGCTTAAAATGCATATATCTGGTAAAAATGCATATATCTGGTAGAAATATAATTTAAGCTAAAATCAGGTTTTATATTTCACTGTAGAAGAATTTTGGGCTCTTTCTTGAGAATTTTTAGTTATTTCTTAAGTTTCAATAGGAAAAGGATTCCCTCATTTGAAGTGAGTAATTACAGATAAAATGGCAAATGTAAAATTTATTAATCTCTCTTAAAATATTATGTGTGATGTGCACTCAGTATACTCTATAATCTCTAAGTGGCCCTTGTCTAAGTGGCCCTTGTGGATTATGAAAGCACAAATATTAAATTTTTCCAATGTATCTTAGAGTTGAACATGCTTGCTAGAATCCATATTAGTTTTAAATAAATAAAACATTTAAAAATAATTGTTTTAATATATGCATCAAACACTTTAGACAGGTTCGTTTCTTCCTCATAAAAGATGTTAAAATCAGTAATTTATGTGTCTCTTCACCCTTAGTGCAATATCCCCTACAGTCATTGAAATGTCTGTGGAAATTAGAAAACTACACCATTTTAAAACGATATTTCCCTATTTGGGAAATAAGACTCTGAATCAAGATGCAGAAATAGATCTCAATATAATCAAGTAAGCCATGCTTCTGACAGATTTGATTTAATTCTGCGGATGTGCATTTAGTCCGCATTCTTCTCACCTATAGTTCCATTGTACAGTAGAAGACCATTAAGTATTATAACAGAGACAAAAATTCTCTTCAAAATATCCTTTAAGAAATAACATAAGCTTTAAACATTTGCATGAATAAAGTTGCTTCTCATTTGTGAAAATGTTAAGGGCCCAAAATAGCCCTAAAATATTATAAAATTTTAAAAAAAATATTTTTCACAACAATTTCTACCATCTTATCCTGGGAGTCTTTAACTTAGGATATATTTGCTGTCCTTAGCTTTTGTTTTTCCCATTTCCCATAAGTTATGTAATGTAGTCTCATACTCTCTCCATCTCTCTCTCTCTCTCTCTCTCTCTCTCTCTCTCTCTATATATATATATATATATATATATATATATGTACACACACACACACACACACACAAACACGATATAGACAACTATAGTACTAATCTACATCATTTCATCAAAAAGAACAGTTTGTGCTTTCATTGTTCAATGGTTTGATTGTTTTATTCATGCCTATGTCTTGTAATCTTAACAACTACTTTGAAGTTAACAATATTCAATGCATTAACCACTGTTAAACTCTTGTTGTTTTGAAATTTTGTATCATCTTTTTTGTTCTTTTTTCACTTGAAAATAAAAAAATAAAAAAGAAAGATCAATCCTCTCAATAGTGTTGGAAAAATACAATATGCATAAGCACAAGAATAAAAATGTATCTTTATATAAGACTATGCCAAACTAAGCTAAATGTGGAGTAAAGTCTTAAATACAACACTTGAAAGTCTAAAGCAACTAATGGTAAATATAAATAAAAAGTTTGTCTGAATGATCATTTCTTTCAATGCAACTTCAAAGCACAGGTAATTGCAAGCAAAATTAAATGGGATCGCAATCAGACAAGAGACAGAAATAAAAGGAATAAAGATAAGAAACGCAGAACTTAAATTATCACTATTTTCAGATGACATGAAGCTCTATGTAGAAGACCCAAAAAACTCCATTACAAGACAACTAGAATAATAAACAAATTCAGTAGTCTAGCTGAGTACAAAGTCAACACTCAAAAATCAATAGCATTCCTGTACACAAACAAAAACTCACCGAGAGAGAAAATATGGAAATATCACCCTTCACAATAGCATCTAAAAAAATGAAATACTTAGGAATCAAACTAAGAATGTAAAAGACCTACATGCCGAAAATTATACTACTCTAAAAAAAGAGATTGAAGAGGATACTAGAAAATGGAAGGATATTCCTTGCTCTTGGCTAGGAAGAACCAACGCTGTGAAAATGGCTAAACATCCAAAACTTTTATACAGATTAAATGCAATCCCAATTAAAATAACATCATCATACCTCACAGATTTAGAGAAAACACTCCTAAAATTCATTTGGAACCAGAAGAAACCTAGAATAGCAAAGGAAATTCTGGGCAATAAGGGCAAGGCAGGAAGCATTTCAATTCCTGACTTGAAACTGTACTACAAAGCTATGGTAATACAATCAGCATGGTACTGGCAAAGAAATAGATGTGAGGCTCAATGGAACACATTAAAAGATGCAAACACAACTACAAAGACACTCATCCACCTGATATTTGACAAAGTGTGTAATTTCTATTGTAAATAAGAGAAGAAAAGAAAGTTCTCTAAAGTATATATCTGCATGTATGTTTAATCTTGTAGGATCGATAACCATATTGCTAAGTGCTTTTTGGATATTTGAACAGAACTGTCTGCAGTCTCACTGTTTATATGTACATTTTGTATGCTTTACTTTTGTAATTTGAACAACTATTACTTACTAAGAGGACAATATGTAATTTATCAACGAGTGATTTCTTACTGTTTATTTTTTGAAATTTTGTATTATTTCTTCCCTTTTTCTGCTTTTTTTCTTTAAATAATTTTTTTAAAAAATTAAAAAAAATAAATGTGACTGCATTAAATTAAATGATATGGGGCTTCCAGAAAAATGGCAGGGTGGTGAGCAGCAAAGAAAGAAGCTCTCTAAAATTTGGTGTCCAGACTATAGGATAGGATATAGCAATGTGAGGAAGACAAGAAGGAGGAAATCATATCCCAGGAACACAGGAAGTATTTTTTTTTAAAAAAAGAAGAATTGCAGCCTATAGGGAGAGCAAAGAAGAGACTTCAACAAAGGAGAAAGAGATGGAAGGTGGTACATTCTCTCTGAGCCCTGACTCAGTGCATGTTATTGGCAACTCAATCCTTCAGGTACATGGTAACTTACCCCAGAGGCCAATATAGATAAATATACCAATGGAAAGGAATAGTGGATGCAGTGGACTGCAGTGGCTGGTAAGTATTAAGGTTCATAAGTCATGCAGGGAGGGCAATAGGCTAGTAGACATCTTGGAGAAAGTTCGCTGAGCTCAGAACTCAGAACACCTGCAAGATGACTCCATCTAATAACTCCCAGTGACAGGGTTAACATGGGCAGAGGTCAGGTAGCCGAGAGTTCAAACCAGCAGGATTGCTGCAGGCTGAACAAATCTGATTTCAGTCTCACAGCCGGAAACTAACCTAAATGTTGGTGGAAATATAGGTACAGGCTCACTAGAAATATCCAATCCCCTGCCATAAGGCCATGGCTGGCTTACTAGGATTAATCAACATGGATCTGGATTCTGTTAGAACTCATGGTCCACCAGTGACAGCACAGACATGCCTTGAAGTGGACTTTTTATTTTCTCATTGTCTTATATTTTTCTCTTTTCTTATTTCATTTTGTTTTGGATTTTTTTGGTGATTCTCATTTTTATATCAGTGTGAACAGAGTTTCTAGGGTTTTTTTTGGTTGTTGTTCTTCTGTTCTTGTTTTTAATTCTTCCTTCTCCCTTTCCCTCCTGTCTTCTCATTAGTTTCTCAAAGTTTGTGTGATCTTCTTTTGTCCTCAAGCCTTGCTTCTAATCTCTTCCTCTTGTTCTATTTCTCTATGTTTTCCACTAATACTTTTTACATTTTCTACCCTGAATATAAAATCATCATAGTGAGGGCTGATATATTGCATACAATTTTCTAGTTCATTTTAGAGTTGTTATATCACCACAAATCTCGTTTATTTATTAAAAGGTGATAAATTAATAGTTTCTTCAGTTTGACATTTTCTAGGCTGTCTTTAATGCTATTCTTATCGTTGATTGTACCAAATTAGTCAAGTTGTCATAATTGTTCTCATAAGACATTCTTCCTGATATACCAAGACTTAGATTACCTATATGTAATAAAACATACTACAGGCCAGTGCCAAAAAACCAGGGGCTGCAACAAGTAGGCAACAACTTCTTAACTCAAATTAATTGAAGAGTTAGGATTTGGCAAAAGACTCAAAAGCCAAAAGTCACCCAAAACTAAAAGAGATTACTGAAAAGAATCAATTTCCTAAGGATTCTAAATACTAGAAAGAACACTATTCACCATGTGCAATTTATAAGCACTAACCCAGGTATAACACTTTTTTAAAAAAGAGCAGACACCTAAACAAGATGCAAACTCAGACCTTCAGCTCACAAAATGTGAAGCTAAGATGCTATGGAGTGGAACAATCTGAAAGTCACCCACCTAGACTCCCTAAAGTGGTAACAGCAGAAGTAACAAAATAGCTGAATGATGCTCAAGAAAAAATCAAATCAGAAATAATTTCTCAGATAACTACAGAGATGGTGACCATAATGAAAGATATTCTTAGTGACTCTAGAGCAGATATAAATTAAAAAATATATCTTAGGAAAATGATGGAAAATGAGCATCCAATACAATAAAGAAATGAAATCCATGAAACTTATTAAAACAGATAACTAATAGAGTAAAACTTCTAATTTAATTATACACAGCAGAAAGAGACAATGTGAGGAAAGAATTTCAGATATAGAAGACAGAATTGAAAAGAAAGATGTATTAAAAGTAGCAAGGTGCCATCAGTAATCAACTGGGCATCTGCTGGATGACACAAAGAAGAATAACATTGTATTGATTATAGTCAGTGAAATAACAGGTGTTGGCACGAATGACATAAAAAAACCTCTTCACATACATCATAGCAGAAAACTTCCCAAATTGGAAAATCAACTTGACATGAAGGTAAGTGAGGCATATGAAACTTCAAATAGTCATGGTCAAAAAAAGCTACATCAGTGTATAAAATAGTAAAGAATGTAGAAAAGCAACATGAGAATAGAATGTTAAAAGCAGTTAAAGGAAAGAAAAGAAATAATCTACAAAGGAAAACCCACCACAATTACAGTAGACTTCACAACACAAACCCTCAAGTCAAAGGGAGCTTGGAGTGAATTATTTCAAGTACTAAAAGAAAAGTTCCAACAAAGGTGATGTACTCTCCAAAACTATGTTTCAAAATTGACAGAGAAACAAAAAATTGATGGAGATACTACCATGACAAAGAACATCTAAGGAAATTCATGAACACCAAACCACTTTCCCAAAATATTCTGATGAATACTCTGGAAACAGATAACAAGGACAAAAATTTCACAAACCCCAGGATAATTAATTCAGCAGGCAAGACAAGAAATTATACAGAGAAAGGAAATTGGAACCAACAATAACAAAATAACACAGCAAGAATAAGTCAATACATTTCAGTCATAATTATCAATGTCAACAATCTCAGTTCACCAATCAACAGAAACAGGTAGGAAGAATGGATCAAGTAGCAAGATCCACAGTACGTTCCTTATAAGAAACACATTTAATTCCAAAAGAAATTCCATAGACTGAACGTCAGATGATGAAAAAGCAATACTCCATGGGACAGAAACTCAGAAAAAAAAGCAAAGTTAGCTATTATATTCATAGACAAATTGGGTTTCAAGCAAAGACTGATCAAAACAGGTAAAGTAAGTCCTATATCCCTGTAAAATGAACAATACAAGAAGAAGAGAAAACAATCATAAATATACATGCACCAAATACCAGTGAACTGAACTATATTAAACAAATATTAACAGACTTGAGCAATAAAATAAGCACTAAGAGAACTCTACTGGGGGATCTTGATACACCACAGTCACAAACAAATCAGCTAGACAAAAAATTAGCACCAAAATATTAGAAGTGAATCAAACTTGAACAAATGGACTTAGTAAATGTCTGCAGAGTATTTCATCCAACATCAGAATACATATTCTTTTTTTAAACTGCACATGGGAACTTCTCCAAAATAGACAATACATTAGTTCATAAAACTTGCTTAAGTAAATGCAAAAAAATTGAAATTAGCCCATGCACATTATCAAAACAGTGCAGCGAAACTGGCAATTGATGGAAAAGAAACCACAATAAATTCATAAACACATGGAAATTCAATGGCGTCCTCCTGAACAACCAATAGATTACAGAGTAAATTAAAGAAGAAATTAAAGAGTTTCCACAATTAAATGATAATGGTAATAAAACATAACGAAACGTGTGGGACACAATGAAAATCATCTTATGAGGAAAATTTATAACAGTGAATTCACATACCAGAAAAACAGGGCCAGGTCAAATTAACAACCTAATGTTGAACCTCAAACTTCTATAAAAAAGAGTAAGACATGCCCAAAGCTCATATGAGGGAAGAAATTACAAAGATCAGAGCAGAAATTAAGGCAATGAAGATTAAGAAAATAATACGAAGATGAATGAATCAATTAATTAGTTCCATGAATAAAACTGACAAATCCATAGCTAATCTTTTCACAAAAGGAAAGAAAATATTCAAAATCCATGCAATTAGGAAGGAAAAGGGGGAAATCACACCAACTCCTGCATAAATCAAGAATATCATCATTATCTACTTTGAGAACCTGTATTCATTGTATACTTCAGAAGCACAGAAGAAACGGGCAGATTGCTAGGCACATATGAATTACTAAAACTGAATCAAGAAGATATAAAACTCCTCAATAAACCAACATGAGTCAATGAAATTGAAAATGTAGTAAACAATTTACCAATAAAGAAAATCTCTGGCCCTGACAATTTCACTACTGAATTCTTCAAGAAATTTAGGGAAAACTTAATGATGTTATTTGTCTAAATCTTTAATGAAATTGAAAGGTATAAATACTCTCAAATTCATTCCCAGAAGCAAGCAATATCCTGTTGTCAAAACCAAAGATGTATTCAACCAAAAAGGAGAACTAAAGACCAATCTCTCCAATGAACAGAGATGCAAAAGTCTTCAATAAGATAATTCAAACAAAATGCAGCAAATCAAAGTGATACACCATGACCAAGTAAGATTCATCGCGAGAATACAGCGATTATTCAGCATATGCAAATCAATAAATGTAATACACAATAATAATCAAACCAAGGACAAAAGCCACATGATCATCTCAATAGATGCATAAAAGATTAGAAGATGCAGAAACCACTCCAGGCATAGTCAGCCAACTAGTCTTTAAGAAACAAACACCTTTACTGGAAGAAGAAAATTTCTTTAATAAATGGTGAAGAAAAACTGGCTTTCCACATGCTGAAGATTAACATTAGATCTATATCTTTCATCATACACTGAAATAAAATCAGAATGAATCAAAGATCTACAAATTAGGGCTAGGGATTTAACTCAGTCACAAGAGTGCCTGTCTGGCAAGTGCAAGGTCATGAGTTCAATTCCCAGTACCAAAAAAAAAAAGATATACAAATTAAAATAGAAACAATAATTCTGCTGAAAATAGATTAGATGGAACTCTTGAAGACATTGGTGCAAGCAAACACTTTATGAACAAAACCCTGATCACGCAGGAACTTTCACAAAGAAACAACAACTGGGATCTCATCTTATTAGAAGTCTTACATAACAAGAGAAATCACCAACAGAATGAAGATACAACCCATACTATGGGAAAAATATTTGCCAGCTGTCCCTCAAAGGACTAATATCTAGAATATATAAAGAATATAAAGCATATATATATAAAGAATACAAAAAAGGACCCCCCAAATTTAGAGACATAGTCTAAAAATGGGCATCTGAGAGAAATACATACTTCATAGATGGAGAAGTAGAAATGGATAATAAAAACTTGAAAAAATTATTTGACATCACTAGGCATTCAATAGATATAAAGTAAAACAACACTGAGATTCCATCTCACTCCAGAAAGAATGTCTATCATAAAGAAACCAACCAGTAACAAATGCTGGGGGCACTATAGGGAAACGGAACCCTTCTCACTGTTAGTGTGACTGTAAACTGGTGTAACCACTGTGGAGATCAATGTGGAGGTTTTTCAAAAAACCTAAAAGTACAGCTTCCATCCAATCCAGCTACTCCACTTCTTGGTATCTTTCCAAAAGAATTAAAAGCATCATACCACAGCAACATATGCACACCCCATCTTTATAGCAGCAGAGATAGTAATAGCTAAATCTTGGAAACAGCCCAAATGCCTATCAACCAAAGAATGAATAAAGTTGTAGTTTTTTTATGCAATGTTGTTCCCCTCAGGCCTAAAGAAGGATAAACTTAGATAGATACACTTTGAGAACATACTCTTAAGCAAAATAAATCTGACATATGTGTGTAAATAACACATTGTTTCTCTAATGTGAGAAACTGAAAGTATACATAAGGACCAAAATGTATAATATATATTGTGAAATAGAAAGAAAATGTTCAAATGAGGAGACCCAGGGAGAGAAGAAGGAAAAGGAAGGAAAGGATAAAAAAATGATTAAAGAAGAAAAATTGGAAACAAAGTGTTTGTAAACAAGGAGGATCAGGGATTGAAGGGAGGGTAAGACAAAGGGAAAAAAAGGCATGAAGGTGTATCAGGTACTGGTATAAATTTCCTATGATGAGTATGATCATTATGTGTACCTGAAAAATGCCAATAATCTTCATTAATTAGAAGATTCTACATGGCAGAGGAAATAACACTGAAGATACAATCTATGGAATAAAGGAAAACACTTTTAATTCAGAAATCTGATAGGAGAATATTTCCAAAGTATAAAAGGAATTTTAACAACTAGATAGCAAGAAAAAAAAGACTAAACAATAGACAAAGAAACAGAACATATATTTAAAAAAATGTTAGTACATATTTGCAGTGCATAATGATTATGTTCATCATGGGAAGTTGCTAGATGCGCATTACTTGTGCTCCTTACCAGGCAATCCTGTTCTAAAATGCAACAAATGCTCTAAGTTTTACTGACATTGAATATTTTCACCTGTTTTTGAACGTGAACTCATAAAATCATATAAAATATTCCTTTTGTATGAACATAATTGTTTTAAAATAGATGTACACTATTATATAGATCAGTGATACATTAGATATAATTTCTATTTAATGTCTCATGATATCAATGGTAGTTTATTCAGGTACAAGCTCAACTTTGCAAAGATATTTCAGTTGTTTAAATATTTGAGTACTATGAAAATTAGAAAAATTTATGCATAAATACTCTGATTTCTCTTATGTAAAGACCTAACAGTAAAGTTGTCTAGTTGTTTTACAAACATATATTGAAAGTTGGAAACTATTGTGATTCAGATAAAATTCTAGGGAATGACAGCTAACATTTAATCACAGAAAGGAGATCAATGAGAAATAAAATAAATTTATATGTAGAGTGCAAAAATCAGATCCTATGAATGGAGGGAGGTGCCACATAAAGGAATTAAAATGGGGGCAAATATTCTTTCATGTGAACTTTAACTTAAAACATTATTTCAAAGTTCAAATGATTTTGTAAAAACTATGGATCACTGATTTTAGAGCTATTTTATTTTAGTTTGCAATTGCATGTCCTAAATTAGACATTTCAATAGACGAGAAGAAAATGAAGACTTCCATTATGCTCATCAAAGTAATAATGACTGAAATACTGCTTTTAATTATCTAAATGGCAAGAAAATATATGAAAACTGTTCAACGTCACTAGTTTTTTTAAGAAATGCAAATTAAGACAGTACTGAGAGTCCATCTCACTCCAGAATGAATGGGTATCATCAAGAAATCAATCAATAGCAAATGCTGGCAGGACTGTGGGGGGAAGAGGAACTCTTCTTCACTGTTGGTGCAAGTGTAGACTGATACAAGCTCTGTGGAAATCAGTGTGGAAAGTCCTCACAAAATTACATGTGAAGGTCCTGTTTGATCCACCTATTCCCCTTCTGGGCATTTTCACACAAGTATTGAAAACATCATACCACATTGATATATGTGTGCCCATGTTTATAACAGCACAATTTGTAATAGCCAGATCTTGGAAACAACTCAAATGCCATCAACCACAGAATGGATAAAACAAAGATGTGATCATTCTTTATAGCTGAGTAGTACTCCATTGTATAGAAATACCAAAACTTTTTTGATCCATTCCTCAGCTGATGGGCACTTAGGTTGTTTCCAAGATCTGGCTATTACAAATTGGGCTGCTATAAACATGGGTGCACATATATCACTGTGGTATGATATTTTCAGATCTTCTGGGAATATGCCTAGAAGTGGAATGACTAATGATGATGAACATTTTTTCATATATTTATTTGCCATTCGTATTTCTTCATGTGAGAACTGTGTATTCATTTCAGATGCCCATTTTTGGATTGGGTATTTTAATTTTGAGGGTCTGATTTTTTTAATTCTTTATAAGTTCTAGACAGAAGTCCTTTGTCTGAGGGACTGTCCATTAAGATATATTCCTAATTTGTGGGTTTTCTTTGCACTCTGCTGGAAATCTCTTTTGACATGCAGAAACTCTTTAATAAGATGTGGTCCCAGTTATTGATTCTGGGAAGTATTTTCCATGTAGTTTGGTTCTTGTTCATGAATTCTCTTCCTACCCCTATATCTTTGAGATTTTTACCTACTTTGTCTTCCAGCAGATTTAGTGTTTCTGTTTTAAGATTGAGATCTTTGATCCATTTAGATTTTAGTTTACTACATGGTGATAGGCATGGGTCTAGTTTTGGTCTTCTGCATACGGATAGCAAGTTTTTCCAGCACCATTTGTTAAAGAGACTGTCATTCTTCCAGCGAGCATGTTTGGCCCCTTTATCAAAGATAAGGTGGTTGAGTGAGTTTGTGGTTGTGGTTGTATCTTCCAATCTATTCCACTGATCCTCCAGTCTGTTTCTATTCCAGTACCATGTTGATTTTATTACTGTAGCATTGTAGTATAATTTCAAGTCAGGGATTGTGATGCCTCCGGCCTTGCTTTTGTTGCTTAGAATTGCCTTTGCTATTCTAGGTCTCTTCTGGTTCCAGATGAATTTTAGGAGTGATTTCTCTGGATCTATGAGGTATGTTAGTGGTATTTGGATTGGGATTGCATTGAATCTGTATAGTAATTTTGGGAGAATGGCCATTTTCACAATTTTTGTTTTTCCTATACATGAACAGGGGATGTCTTTCCATTTTCTGAGGTCCTCTTCGATTTCCTTTTTCAGGGTATTATAATTTTCACTGTATAGCTCTTTTACTTCTTTTGTGAGATTAATTCCTAAGTATTCATTTTGTGGATGCTAGTGTGAAGGGTGTGGCTTCTCTTATTTCTCTCTCAGTACTTTTGTTGTTAGTGTATAGAAATGCTATTTTTGAGTATTGACTTTGTATCCAGGTACCTTTTTGAATTTAATTATTATATCTAGGAGTCTTTGAATAGAGTTTTGGGGGTCTTCTATGTAAAGTATCATGTCATCTGCAAATAATGATCATTTAATTTGCTCTTTTCCTATCTTTACTCCTTTTACTTCTCTTTCCTGTCTTATTGCTCTGGCTAGTATTTCCAGTGTTATGTTGAATAGGAGCATTGACAAGGGACATCCTTGTCTTGTGCCTGATTTTAAGGTAAAGGGTTTCAGTTTTTGACCATTCAATATGATGCTGGCTGTTGGTTTGTCATAGATGGGCTTTATCACATTGAGGTAAAGACCTTCTATTCCAATTCTCTGTAAGGTTCTTATGAATGAGTGTTGGACCTTATCAAAAGCTTTTTATGCATCTATGGAGAAGATCATGTGGTTCTTACTTTTGGCTCTTTTGATTTGGTGGATTACATTTATTGATTTGTGTATGTTGAACCATCTCTGTATTCCTGGGATGAATCCCACTTGGTCATGGTGTATAACCTTCTTGATGATTTGCTGCATCCTGTTTGCCAATACTTTATTGAGATTTTTTGCATCTATGTTCATTAGGGAGATAGGCCTATAGTTCTCTTTTTTAGTTGGGTTTTTCTCGAGTTTTGGTACTGGAGTAATATTTGCTTCCAGGAATGACTTAGGAAGAATTGCTTCCCTTTCAATTTCATTGAAAAGTTTGAGGAGTGTCGGAATTAAGTCTGCTTTGTATTTCTTGTAGAATTCTGCAGTGAATCCATCTGGGCCTAGGCTCTTCTTTGTTGGCAAGGACTTAATTACATTTTCAATTTCAGTAATAGAAATTGGGTTGTTCAACATTTTTACATCTTCCTGATCCAGCTTTGGTAGTTCATATGTATCTAGGAATCTGTCTATTTCTTCTGTGTTATCGAACCTATGAGAGTAGAGGTTTTCGAAATAGGTGTTGACGATCTGTATTTCCACCGAGTCTGTAGTAATTTCACCTTTTTCATTCCTTATTGCATGAATTTGAGTTTTTTCTTTAATTTTTTTAATAAGGTTGGCCAGGGGCTTATCAATTTTATTTATTCTTTCAAAGAACCGACTCTTTGATTCATTGATCCTTTGTACTGTTTTCTTAGTCTCTATTGCATTAATTTCTGCTCTGATCTTTATCATTTCCTCCCTTCTTTTGGCTTTGGGCTTGGCTTGCTCTTCTTTTTCTAGATGTTTGAGTTGTAGCATCAGGTTGTTTATTTGTGTTCCTTCTGTCTTCCTGATGTGGGAACTCAATACAATAAATTTTCCTCTGAGGACTGCTTTCATTGCATCCCACAAAATCTGGTATGTTGTGTCTGTATTTTCATTTACTTGTAGATATTGTTTAATTTCTTCTTTAATTTCCTCTGTAACCCACTGGTTGCTCAAGAGTCTATTACAAAGTTTCCATGTGTTTGTGAGGTTTTTGCAGTTGCTTTTATCATTAATTTCTAGTTTCACAGCACTATGATCCAATAATATGCATGGGATAATTTCAATTCTTTTGCATTTACTTAAGTATATTCTGTGGGTTAGTATATGGTCTATTTTAGAGAATGTCCCATGTACTGCTGAGAAGAAGGTATATTCTGATGTTGAATGGAACACTCTGTATACATCTATCAAGTCCATTTGTTCACAGGTGTGATTCAATTCTGTTATATCTTTGCTGATTTTCTGTCTAGTTGATCTGTCCCTTTGTCTCAATGGTGTATTAAAGTCAACTGTTATAATTGTGTTATTGCTTATTTGATTTTTCATTTCTGTTAGTTTTTGCTTTATATAGCTGGGTGCTCTGGAATTTGGTGCATATAGATTTAAGATTGTTATTTCTACCTCTTGAAGTTTTCCCCTAACTAGTATGTAGTGAGCTTCTTTATCTCTTTGGATAATTCTTGGTTTGAAATTCACATTGTCTGCAAACAAGATGGCTACTCCCACTTTTGTTGGTTTTCTGTTGCATGAAGTATTGTTTTCCATCCTTTGACTTTCAGTCTATGAGTGTCCATTTGGGTTACATGGGTTTCTTGTAGACAGCATATGGTTGGATGTTGTTTCTTGATCCATTCTGCCAGTCTGTTTCTTTTGATTGGCTAGTTGAGGCCATTTACATTAATGGTTGTAACTGTTATAGACTGATTTATTGTTGATGTTATCTTTCTGCTGTTGTATCGTTAGCTTGCCATTCTCTTTAATTGTCTGCCTTGCTTGGTGGTTGTATCCCATGTATATCTAGAATGTCTTTCAGTATTCTTTGTAGGGTTGGTGTGGTGTTCCTGAAGTTTTTCAGCTGTTCTTTTTCATGGAAGTGTCTTATTTCTCCATCCGTTTTGAAGGACAGCTTTGCAGTGTACGTCAGTCTGGTTTGGAAGTGGTTTTCCTTTAGGATCAGAAATACTTCACTCCATGCTCTTCTTGAGTTCATTGTTTGTGTTGAGAAGTCTGCTGTGATTCTGATAGGCTTTCCTTTACAGGTGATCTGTCTTTTCTCTCTAACTGCTTTTAGTATTCTGTTGTTATGGTAGATTTCTGGGACAATGATTATTATGTGTCTGGGTGTAATTTTATTTTGGTTATGGCTGTTTGGAGTTCTATATGCTTCACTTTTCCAAATGTCAGTTTCTCTTCTCATGTTTGGGAAATTTTCAGCTATTACTTCTGTAAATATCCTCTTGATATCATTTGGGCTGTCTCCTTCTTTTTCATTTATCCCTATTAATCTTAAGTTATTTTTCTTTGCATCATCTTGCAGGTGTTGAATTGTTATTTCCTGATTCTTTGTTATTTTTAAGAGATCTTTCCTTTCTTGTTCACTGGCTGCAATGATATCTTCGAGGTCTGAAATTGTATCTTCACTTTTGTTGAGGGGGTTTTGCTAGCTTGCAATTGCCTTTTTGATTTCCTGTATATCTCTTTGAATCTGCTTTATGTATGCTGTTTGTTTCTTATAGTGTTCATTCATGGATTCTATCTGTTTGCTTTGTTCCTCTAATATTTTAGCTGTGTTTATCTAGATGTGTTCACTATTTCTTTCACTATTTTTATCTTTTCTTCTTTTACCTGGGCAATTGTTTCTGATTTGAATTTCTCCATAGCTTCCCCTAGTTGCATCTTTAGTTCATTTGATATCATTTCACACATTTCAGGTGTATAGCTTCTTTTTTCTTCTATGTACATGGCTCCTAAGCTTTCTTAGGTTGGGCTGGAGTTTTGAGCCTGCCTTTTGGTCTTTCCTTTTTTCATTTTTCTATATTTCCTTGCTTTTAGCCCTGTTCCAAAGCTTCCTCTGGATGTGTGGTGAGTTACCTCCTGCACCCTCAGTTCCTGGAGCAGTGCTGGCTCACCCACAGCCTCTTGGTTCCCTAAATTGAAAGGTGGAAGCTGGGCCTCTTGAACTGGGGCCCACGGAATCTCGGGCAGCAGTCCCGTGTCCAAGGTGGTGAGTATGATCACAACCGCTGTTAGTGCTGGTTTTAAGCTCTCCCCAGGCCAGCCCACACCAGGCTGTCAGGCCCCCAGCTTGGCCTCTACCTCCCAAACTGAAAGAAGGCCACTGAGTGTGTTGCACTAAGGTGGTGGAGCTTCTGGGACTCGATCCAGTGTACCCAGTAGCTATCCAGAAGCTCAATTGCCCGGAGCACAGGTCGCCAACTCTCCAGAAGCCTCCCTTAGGGCAGCAGGACTCACCTCGCAGGGTCCTAACTGCCCTCTTCAGGCTCTGGGCTCCCTAAATTTTAAGGTGGATGCTGGGCCTGGAGAACTGGAGCCCATGGAAACTCAGGCAGCTGTCCTTTGTCCTAGGGAGCGGGAAGGATCTCCAGGGCGGTTAGTCCCCCAGCTTGACCTCTGCCTCCTGAACTGAGAGAAGGTCACTGGGCATGCTGTAATAAGGTGGTGGAGATTCCGGGACTCGGTCCAGTGTACCAGTAGCTAGCCTGAAGCTCGATTTCCCGGGCCCAGCGAAAAGATGTATCTGACATTTAAAAATACATGGAGAGGTGCATTTCTGAGAGCATTCCAACTTAATTGGCATGTAATGGAACTTTTAATTTCTCAAACTGTTATTTTTAAAAATTAAAAGCATAAATATCAAAGAAATATAAAGTAAGGATATGCTAAATATTTGATACATTATGAATGAAGAAACTAGAAATTATAAAAATATCAAAAACAATAATAATTTATGTAAACTGCGTGTCCAGGATCTTTGCTAAATTTTATTGACAGTTTTCGTAATTATTTGTTTATTGTAGATTGCTAATTATTATAATTAATGAAAAAGTTGATTTTAACAATATCTAACAACATTTTACTTCTTCCTTTGCATTTCAAGTTATTTTAATATTTTTAATGGATTCATGTACTGGCTAGAATCTTTAATACTATGTTGAACTTGTTAATGAACAAAACACTTGAAATATTCCAAACCTTAAATGAAGAGTATTAAATACAATAAGACTAAATAAGAGATTGGGTGTAACATTTTTGTTGTTGCTATGGATACCTTTCAGCTGAATGGGAAGGTTTGTTAAGAGCTTTTATCATGAATGGGTGTTGAAGCAAATGATTTTTCTGTATCTGCTGAGATGATCAGAAGGTTTTCACGTTACACTTGTTAATATTTATTTTTAACCAGATCTTAACCCAAACATGTATTTCTTATATAAATCTTATAGGTCATAATGAATTTCCTTTTTTATATATTGCTAATTATTTTGCTGATTATTACTAAGAAATTATATCTTGAGAAATATTAGTCTATAATTTTCTTCTACAACTGACATGTTGCGAGGTATATTTTGAGCCATTTAATGAAATGGGAAGTTTGCTTTCTTCTATTTCTAAAATATTCTAGTTAAATATTATTCTATGAAGCTGGGCATGGTGGTGCATGACTTTAATCCCAGCACTCGAGAGGCTGAGGCAGGAGGATCATTGCAAGTTTGAGACTAGCTTGGGCTACAAAGTGAGTTCAAGGCCAGCCTGAATAACATAGGGAGGCCCTGTCTCAAAAAGACAAAAAAAGAAGAAAAAATATTATTCTTTCTTCTTTAAATGTTGGCTGAAGGTCTTCTATTAAACCATCTTTCTCTGGAGTCTTTTATATGGACAAGTTTATGATAGTGAACGCTAACAAAGGATTCAAACACAATATTCAGGTGTCCTAATCCTGTTTTATATGTTTTATTAAGTTTATCTTTTCAAATAATTCATATATTATACCTGAGTTGCTAAAGATATTGGCAAATGTTGTTGAAAATGTCTTCTGATGATATTTTTTGTTGTTTCTCTTTGCACAAGTATTGTATAATTTGTGAAATTATAAAATATATCTACCTCTCTAGCTATGTAATTTTTTGTATGCTACTCTTTGACCTTGGGATGCTTTAAAGTCATTTCTGCAGATCAATTATTACTACATAATCATACCTATACAACACTTTTGCCAAGGAATTGCATATTTGTTCACTTGTTTAAAATCTGCTTTACATTTATCTTTGAAAAATTGATACTGGTAGAGACAATAAGGATATGATGCCTCTCCTTGTGTACAGGAATAAATATTTTAATATTTTAGATTTCAAATAATGGGATAACTGTTACTTTACAATAAGTAGTTGACAGTGTTTCTGTTTCATGGTGAATATAAACTTTTATCTTAGATGAAAAATAGGAGTGCATTTTGAGAAACAAAGCAAATTTATGGAGCTAAAATACTTTGACATATACCCATCCAAATTTTGTAATCTTTCCTAGTGTATTCTATAGTTGTGAGGTGAAACTACATGGGCCACATCAAAATTTCTTTCTCTTCAGACTTAATTTGTTTGTTTAGATGCATCTCAACTTATAATTGGGTTACATCATGTTAATCACAAAAAAATGGAAATTTTTTTTCATTTAATACATGTAGCAATCATCATAGCTTAGCAACACTTTACCTGGTAGAGTTTCTGTTGATTACCCTGTGACTCCATGGCTGATTGAGGACGTGCAGCTCATTGCCACTGCCAAGAACTGTAAGAGACTATGGCACAGCCTATCTGTAGTCAAGTAAATTCAAAGTAGATTTTATATTGAATGCATGTTTTGCATCATCATGAATTTAAAAAAATACATATTGTCCTCATAATTCAAGGACTATCTGTACTCTAATCCTCATTGGCAAGTCATATTTCTTATTAATAGCCCTCAGTACAGGACTTTTTCTGGGTTGTAATAACTAATTCTCCCTTTCTCTCCTTTTCTCACCTCTTTAAGACCAACAGTAGTGGCGCCCAGATATTCATAGTCACAGAAACACTGCCTTCCTCACACTTTTGTATATAGCTGCAGTTTGTGTTAGTCAACTTCTTGTCACTAGGACAACATAATTGCTACAAAAACCTCAAAAGGAAGAAATATTTATTTTGGCACATAATTTGAGAGTTTTCAGTTCATGGTTACCATGCTTCATCTTTTTCCCCTTGTAGCCAGACAGAACATAATATCTAATAGCATGTGGCAGAAGAAAGCTGTTTGCATCATGTCTTCCAGTAAACAAAGGATACAGTACGGGGTCAAGGCTTCAATATGCCTTCAAGGGTATGTCCTCAGTAAACTTGTTCCACCAACTAGATCCCATTTAATACAGTTTCTGTCACCTGACAACACCATCAGTTGAAAACTGAGCCTTAAATATGCAAACTTTTGGGAAATAGTTAAGATATAAACCACAATACTTTATTAAACTGTGCCAGAATTAACAAATGTAAGTATTATCTCTTTCTTCAGGGACTTTAATAGGTATAATAGGCAAAAAGCAGAAACCATAGCAAAATAAGAAGAGCTAGAGAAGTTATAAAACCAATAGGACATCTAGACTTACATGAAAGGAAAAATACACTGCAGCTAAACAACTAAAAGGAATTTAGAACTATTTAATAAATACACAAGCTCAAATCAATGCATATGCATATAAAACTAAATTTTTATGCATATATCATTTTCATACAATCTGAAGATGGTTATTTAAGGCAGCAAGAAAAACTAGTCTTTTAAAAATTTGCATCATGCTGCATACTAGAATAACTCAAACGTATAATTTGAATAAATCAAACATATAATTTCAAAATCAGTAAATAATGCAATATTAAAAGAAACAATATAAAGTTTACTTCCTCATCCTGAGAAAAGTTTTTCTAAGCATGGCACAAATCTCTGATGTATAAAGTGCTACATTTCACCACCTAAACATAGTTAGAGCACACTTTCATCCTGGTATGCAGCTAAAAGTGGAACTCAAAGGAAAAGAAAGTCAAAAATATAAAGGAATTCTTTGCTTACTAGGTTAGGTGGCTCACGCCTGTAATCCCAGAATTTGGGAAATTGAAGCAGGAGGATCACCACAAATCAGAGGCCAGCCTGGGCTACGCAGTGAGTTCAAAACCAACCTGCATTATATAGTGAGACCCTGTGGCAAAGAAACAAAGAAAGAATAAAAGAAAGACAAAGATGACAGAAAGGGAGAGAGAGAGAGAGAGAGAGAGAGAGAGAGAGAGAAAGATTTTTTCTGCTGTCATTGGGACAAAGTTCTGAAGCCCCATTTTCTCTTGAAGAGAGCATACAATTCAAGGACTCCTGTCTGAATACATATTTGATTCAGTTAACACACACAGTGTAGAAGTCTCACACACCAATTGTTATTTCCCTTCTCACCACTTAAATCATGAGATTTATTTGGTTGATACTGCCATCTATGTTAAAAGAGATGATAAGTCTTACAAGTTTGTATGAATGAAAACGCAAATGAAATGTATGAATTTATGGCATCAACAGATATGGCCATCTTGTAATATCCTTTCTTTGCTCATAGAGGTAATCCAAAGTTGGGTGGTTTCACTAAATAATGCAGAGTAAGTGGCACACCTACTTAAAAGAGACAAGATCCTTGCCTTCTAACAATGTATTCCACTATAGATTTGGTAAGTGATGTCATTATCTCTTAAAGATTTAGCTTTATTAGCATAAAATTAAATTACTTTTGTGATACTGTTGCCAATTTTTTTTTACTTTTAAAAAATGGGTAAGCATAATTAAAAGAAAAGTGGATGACTTAGGCAACAGTTAATTCTTCAAGTATATGGGAATCCAGAGAAACCTGATTTATTAATCTTTGACAGTGTTTAAAGATATAATGAAACTGTGTAGAACACAAATGTTATAAAAAGGTAGAACATACGGTAAGGGCACTCCATAGTAATTACAGGTACAATTGCTAAAACTATCAGAGGGATAAAAAGTCAAGTTCAGAATACAGTTTAGAAAACAACATAAAATCAAGCTTTCAAAAGTGTGACAAATGTATAAAATGTAGAACATCTGTTCAAGAGCTGTATCATCCAGTTGAGATTTCTCTAGAATGAAAAAACCAAGAAAGCAGAGGGCAAATATTAGGAGAAAGTTTCCCTTAACCAGAAAACGAAAATATCTCCAGAATCAAAGGTCTTATTGGTTACTGAGTTTAAAAAAAAGCCAGAAACACAAAAAGACTTAAAGGCAAACCTGTTAAAATTCCATAACCCTATGGCTAAAAGTCACTAATTTATTTCTTATAATTTATTCATGGTTCTGGGGATGGAACCTAGGGTGTCACTACATTAGTGCTTTTCCAATGAGCCATGTTTCAATCCTAAAGTGACAATTTGAAGACAAAGAGCAACAACAAAACACTACACTACTTGTTACAAGCAATACTGAATGATATAGTACCTGTTGAACAAAATTTTAAGTTCTGAATGAAACATTTGGAATCTAGTATTATCTAAGAAGCAAAGCATATATTCAGACATGTAATGAATAGAATAGTTGATTGAAAAACATTCTTTCCAAGGATGTTTTCTGTATTGCACTTCAGTAAATGAACAAATAGGAAGCCAAGATTTTCAGGAAATAGCAGATGAATTCCAGAATATATTGAAAAATCATTTTAATGATAAAATCTAGGTCTAAAATGTGTTTCTTTGAAGCATAAAGAAAGACAAAGATATCAAGAATAGATGTAATTGTCGAAAAAAAGGAACATCATCCAGAAGATGATGTAACATAGGATGGAATCATACAAGTATATAATTACTTCTTTCAGTAAATATACATTTCTTGATCACTTTCCTTATTTTACACACTTCTGTAGCCACCAAAGTCCCAGTAAATTGTCTCTGTGTGTATGTGTGCATCTGTGTGTGTGTTTGTGTGTGTCTGTGTGTCCGTATGCATGGATGTTTGTGCACAAGGACACACAGATGATGGGGGAAAGATGTACTTTCAAGGAACTTCTCTAGTGATAGAGGACAAAATATTAAACCAACAGACATACATTATTTTAGGTGGTTTCAGAAAAGATGTGAAGGGAAGTGAAGGCATGGTGAAAACAGAAAATGGAAGTGACTGTCATTTTCAAATATTGCACAGAATGGTTCCCTTTCCTAAGGGCTAATGTGGAATGAAACTTACCCTTTTAGGAATATGAAAGAGGTTTGGAAGTGGAAATTTTATTTACAAACACAACTATAAGCAATCTTGTTTACATATGCATATATATGTATAAAATCTCAACTACAATATTATTTTATTTTCAGATAATAGCACATCACTACACTGAATCAAAAAGAGAGAATTTCAGTAATGTTATGCTGTTCGAATGGCCAATAAGCACTGTTTATATGTAGCGTTTGTATTGCATTTTATTTACAGCGAATTTATTTTTATGTTCTGTAAATCTACAGACAAGGCATGAAAACTGTGATTGTAGTTGAAGAAGATTTGACAGCCCATTGCATTTGGAGGTGAGCATGGTCAGAAGAGGCGGGTCACTGGCTGTGTGGTCTGGAAGGGTACATTCTTGTCTGTGCATCCTGCCTTTTTTTCTGATTTCTGGCCCCCCAAGGATAAGCAACTTTCCTATGCCACACCCTTCTGTCCTGCTATTTCTGCTTTTCAGGTGACCAACCATGGATTGAACCCACTAAAATCAAATAATAAAATAAAGCTCTTCTTTTAAGTTGCATGCGTTGAGTATTGTGTCTCAGCAACAGGAAAACTAATGCAGAAGTCCAAATACCTAAGTGAATTTTAGAGATCAAAAAATGGAAATATGAAGAAATTTAATATTCCAAAGATGCCCAACAAAAGAATATGCTAGGATCATAAATTATTTGGAGACAGGTAAGAATGTTGACAATGAAATTAGTTAGAATTTTAAGTATCCTATCAAAGTTAATAGACTTTAATGGATTTTTGATAAAGTCACTTCAAATGTAGAATTACAAGCATTCATTTCTAAATTTTGAAAGTTACTTTTTAAAAAGTTAAATTCCATGTCTCACATAGTATACAAAGAAATGATGAAGAGGAATTTCCAGATTAAATCCCATTTTGTTATTTGGTTTTTAATATTGATATAAATATTTGAGAATTTATTAGAAAGCCATGTGCAGTGGCATGTGGCTAATTTTAGCTACTCATGAGGCTCAGACAGAAGTAACATAAGTTCAGCGTCAGTATAAGTAACTTTATGAGACCCTGTTCCAAAGGGAAATGAAGGAGACAGAGAGAGAGAGAGAGAGAGAGAGAGAGAGAGAGAGAGAGAGAGAGAGAGAGAATAAGGAGAAAGAAGGAAGAAGGAAGAAGGAAAAAGAAAAAAGAAAAAAGAAAAAGGAAAAAAGAAGAGGAGGAAAACCAGAAGAAAGGAGGAAAAGAAAAAAAGGTTTTCTTAAATGATAATTTATTGAAAAGTTATTTATATTTTAAAAATTAAAAAAATTAACATTAGGGGAAAGTAGAATTAAAAAGTTATAATAAATTATAAAAACTTAAATTTACAAAACACAAATGTCTAATCCTTTTTATATATAAATGATTTTGAATGATTTTGACGACTGTCAATATTACTACTATTTTAAATTCATATATTAACTTAAGTGACAAGTACTCATCTATTGAGCTATGAAGAATTATAACCTATAAGTTTTGATCAGATGGCATTATAAACTTGTGAGGAAAAATTTGTTCAACGTAAAGTCTTGTAACAAAAGAAATAATATTATGCTCCTAAGTACTTGAAAAAGCTAAGTTCTACACCACAATTATGAAGATGGGACTGTATGTTTACATTCCTGTAAACATTGAAAAGACACTGATTGTGTTATTCATATGAAGGCACCCTTATTAGCATAAAATTCTACATCGATACTTCATGAGCACCATGCTTAAAACTGATCCTTACATTTGATTTTATTAAATTAAAGCTAAGATATCCAAGAAAAGTAATTTTTTTCCTTTGATCATACAACTTATCATACTTTAACGACTGATGATAATAATATTGTTAATAGTTATATGGAGTAACTAGTCTCATGTCATTAATTTATCCATCTAAATGCTCCACAAATTATTTGTTGAACAGAAGGCATTGTATTTGGTTTAATTCAGCTGTTTTCTGCTGCAGGAATTCCAACATTCAGAGCTGCTTCTGACAGTTCTGATTCGAATTTAACATGATTTTTTATTTAATTGTTTCCTTACCTTTTTGGAGACCTTGGTCTCAAATGGAACTTGTTTTATGGCAGATTTTCCTCTCATTTCCAACACTTGAATTGAAAAATGTGAAATCTTTCATTAGGGGCCCACCACTAATTAATTACAGATTTTGTTCATTGGCTATATCATGATAGTCGTGTAATATCCTTACTTTTCAGTCGCAATGTCTCCAATATTGAGATATTCTTGATACATCAGAATAAAAGGACCTAAAATTTACAATAAACATTATACCCAGTCTAAAAGTATAAGCCTGTAAATTAAACAAATATTGTGTTAGACTTTTAATAGGTGCACCATGAAGTCACTCTTCTGTATCATACCCTTGAAGACAAAACTTGTTGTTTTCAATAGCTTCTTAAGCAAAATATGATCATAGATTTGAAAGTAATATATGGTGCTTTCCTTATGATATCTCACCTTAATGCCACACTTTAGATTTGGACTTTTGAATCAATTAAAGAAATTTTAAACAAATAAATGAAATTTAAACAAATAAATGAAAATCAGTGACATCACTTCAAGAAAACTGGGCTACAATTAATGAAACATTATTCAAATCTTAGGTAAGTCTTTTAATATGCTTTGTGTTCTGTTTTACTGCTATCACATATGAGCCTCTATTTCTCATTTTACCATTTTTACATAACTAAATGTGGCACCCCAAAACAGGATTTCATCATTTCAAATGGATTTTAATCATATTCTTTGTCTTCTAATCATAGAGATGTCCACATTTTCCCAAAAAGCCTGATCAAAAACCGAGCCATTATTTTCAAAATTCTTAATATCCACTGTTGATTCCTTTAGATTAATTTCAAATACATTTTCCCTCCTAAAAAGCCCAGCCTACTTTAATGTTCTATTTCTGTTTCTAGGACATACACCACCCTTTATGTTACTAAGAAGTTATATTTTGCAATAATCCCATGTCCAACAATAGGATTAACAGTTATTTGAGAATAGCAATTCTTTCATCATCTGTGTAGCCCAATCCCAGTGAAAGAAAACTGTTAGTGGACAAAAGTTGAAGTAAACTGCATCTTTAATCTTTTTTTCTAACCTCATTAAGAAGTTTATGTAGATTTGTAACCTAACTAATTTATCAGCTGAAAACTGCTACTTTTATTATTATCTATAAGTGCAATTAAATAACTCAATAAAAATTATAGAGAAATTAAGAGTTCATCAGTTCTTATCTACTGTAAGTAGTAGTTGAAAAGGGATTTTTAAATTTCTATAAACATTTTTAAGGTCAAAGAAAAATGTATGTGTTGATGTTATATGATATTTTAACTATAAAATTAGAATGTGAGCTTTTAAAATGTATCTATAATAAATCAAATTTCTAGTTTTTAACTTATTTGTTATATTGTTATAAAACTTTATGTTGAAATATATGACCAGTAAGTAACCATAATGTTTAAAGTAATAAGTGAACAAGTCATTGCGAAATGAACAAGAATGCTAAAAACAGCTATTGAGTTTTCAATATTTCAAATCAACTATTTCTCAAAATCTGGAATAATTACGTTTTCAGTAATGTGGTAGCTAAGGGATCAATTCAAGCCATACATTCACTTCCTATTTAAACCAGAAGTCGATATTGCATTTCTTCCCAAATTTATGTATATAAAATACACTTAAATATTTTTTATACATTTTGAATTTTATTTTAAAGAGAAAAAAGCAGAAGAATCAAGAAGCAAACAAAAAACAAACAACAAAAACAAAACAACAACAGAAACACCAATAGTGATATAGGTTTTCAAAACAAGATGATGAGAATTTAGTAATGGTTGTTAAGTTACTTACTGTTATTTTCAAAATAGTTGCTCAGTTAACCACATACAGAAACAAAACAAAACAGTAAAATGGAATCATATATTGGATTTCAAAAACAAGACAGAATGAAATCCCCCACAGTTGCTACAATGCATGTTGTTATTCTCCAGATAGGTACTCAGACTGCGAGCTTTAGGTCTTCAAAGTCAACCAAACAATACAAGCATTAAGTTATTTTTTCTCACTTCAGTTGCTATCAGCTCAGCATGAGTTCCTCCAAATCAGCTAGTTGCTTACTGGGAGAGGGAGGAGGGCTTTGCCCTTCTTGTCTCTCAGCCTGCATACTGGCTGGCTCATGGGAAGTCGTGATTTGGCTTCTTGATTCACTTTCCATTCATTCCACAGGGCTACAGCCAGCTCATGGGAAGGCATGGTTTCACATTTAAAGTTTGTAGCCTAACTTTCTTGAACAGCATACAAAATTTAAGACACACATCAACATAATTCATGATGTTACAATACTAATATAAACTTATAACAAATTTATTTGCTAAACAATTTATTCATTTAGAATATATTTATTTTGTAATTATTCTTAAGGTGTCAACACACCAGACACAGTTCTTGCATTGATAGAGACCACAGCCTATCAAAAAAAATGGACACTAAATGAATAGTAACAAGTATGCTAAATATTAAATGGTTTTGGTTAATTAATTAATTAATTATAAACATAAATGGGCATGAGTTACCTTCTCTGTTACAAATTTCATCACTTATGAATTTCATCATTTATTACAATGTCTTGTGAATAGTAGAAGAGAACACAAATCAAATGAATAAAGGATTCAATATGTAATTATAACATCTACGTTGAGTGCCTAAGGAAAATAATAGAAATTGAGAAATGCTATGCAGATGGATTTTGCATGAGTACTAGAATATATATTCTCAAATTTTTTTTGGAAACAGTGGAAGAACAAAAACAGATGCTCAAATAAATAGTACAGGACTTAGAATATATCTAAGAAGTCTTTCTGAGAGTGACAGTTATTAAATATTATAATTTATTTCCAAATAAAGTTGTCAAATCCCTTTCATATGTCTTTGAAAATAAGATAGAAGTTTCTTCTGTTCAGGCTGCTTTAATTGTCTCTACATTATGCCAAAACATCTGCTAGTTTCAGTCAATAGTACGAACTCCACACCGTCAATTCAGTGACAAAAATCAATTCAATCATTTTCCTGGAATCATGTATCTCAAACAAACCTGCTGATTGACATTTTTTACTTCTTTTCAAATTATTTTAGCTTAATGGAAACTCCAAACTCATACAGTTATGTCTAAGGGAGTAAGGGGAGATTTAGTAATATTTTTTCTGGTAAATGCCTTCTCAGCAATGTATTCATAAAATTGTTATTATCCAAATCCTATAATAACAAAATATGTGTAACTTTGGGTTATTTGAAATATATTTTATATATACTTGGAAATATTTGAAATGAGAAAATAACAATGTTAATACTTAAAATGTAATTTGTTAGAACTAAAGAATTTTAAACATTTAAAGATAAGTGCATTTTTTATATTTCACTGTATGCTCAGTATAAATAGTTACATGCAGAAAAATGAAAACCAACGCCAGTGAAACTGCAAATGTGAAGAACAAAAAGAAAATGTGTGTTTTGAAAATTTCTTGTTTGATGCTCAATAAATACCAGTTACACAGGTTAATAGACTGATTGCTTTACATTTTGAGATGCTAAACTGAGGTACATATGGTAGCTAATTCTGTAATTCATCTGTCAACTCACTGTCCTTAAAGCAACATTTAAGCCTAAATTTTTGATTAAGGAATTTTCCACTGAGAAGAAGATACTGAACACTTACGGTACATGGGGAAGAAAATTGCCACTTGTTTCATACTCAACTTGAGTTTTTGTCTTCTGATTTTCCTTATAAATCAGTTATTTCTAGTGAACAAAATGAATATGTTGGCTGCTTCTTCTCGCTTTATACATGTTTAATAACCAATAACATTTTTCAAATATGTATAATTTTAAAAATAAATCTTTATAAAAATCTACTTTAAAAATAACATGAAGAGTTTTACATTTTTTCTCAGCAATTAACTAAATAAAAGAGGCATCCATTTTACAAAAGAGATACAATAAGAACAGGTCAGGAATTCCAGAAATCTATGTGTTTTGCTTCTATGGTCAGTTAGTCTTTATTTTGAAAAACTAAAAGTGTGATATTATCACCATTCGCTTAATGTTATTTGGTAACTATGTGTTGTAGTCAGGGATTGTGCAGAGAACAATCAGGACACAGAATTTATAATATTATTTATGGTGGTCACCCAGAGTTAACGCAATAAAGTGCAGGAAGTCTGTCCACAACACTAAAGACATCGAATATTCAGCCAAGGGCCTGAATCCCACAGCAATGTCCTGCATGAGTCCAGATGAAGACCTACAGCCCATGACAACGCCTCCCACGAGTCCAACTGGAGGTCTAGAGCCCACAAGAAGGACTCACACCAGTCTCTTTCACAGATCCATGCTGGGAAGGCCTAAAGGTCAGCAGTGGAAGCTAGAGTGTCTATGCGAGCAGGGTGAAGGAGCTGTGCTGATAGGTTGAGGGTTCTACACTGGAACCAAGAAGTCACATTCAAAATAAGAACCAGGGCTGCCCTGAATAGTAACCACAGCCATCCTCAGTGACAGGAAGATCCCAAGTTCCTCCAGGAGAACCAACATTGAAACCCACAATGCCTCAATGCCTCTCTTTTCCTTCTCCATGTCTCTATTTATGCTGGCAATTTTCCTCAGGTGGAACATCTATGCTCAGCATCATGGTGATTTAATTGAGTTGACATTAAGTTGACCATCAGGTTTTAATCCATAACATTATGTAACTAAAGATATCATGAGAAGCTTTAATCAATAAGTGTCAAAATTTAACTTTATAAATGATTATTCATCACTCATGTAAGTTCAGAATGGGAGTTTCACACTTATGTGTGGTTCTGTTTTAAATGATATGCATGAAGTCATGCTTATTCCTGTTTATGGCACTCCCATTTTCAGAGAGGTTTTCCAAGTTTCTTTGTCCCTTTGCCTTCAGTCAGACATGAAATGTGCCTGTAGAATGATGAATGGAGTGTTGTTAAGGGTCAGAACTAGAAAGGATACATTTTAATTCCACTCATATTTTATTTTAAGAACTTAGTCATATGGGCATATCTGATTCCATTGGAGTTTGTGAAATGTATTCTAATTGTGTAGCCAAGAAGAAAAATTGAGTTTCATGGGCAGCTAGTCAGCCTGAGACAAACGTGCTTCTTGTCATCAAATATCCTAGGCTGAGAAGACTCCCAAATAGTAAAACCCAAAACCAAATCATTTTCACCTACACTAAACTCTGCCAACTCTAGATGTTCATTAATCATTACCAAGGCTTTATGTGACTTCTTTTTATCTGAGGCTCTATTAACTAGAAAGACAAGCTTATCACTACAGTAGGCACAATACTGTCCCACACTATCTCTACTGCTCCTCTGTATATGTCCAGTGCTGAACCCTGGAGACTGAGAATATGTTAGGGTGCATGTAAAGAGAGAATTAAGGTTGGACAGTGAATTGTATTTCTCATCAGCTGATTTTATGAGAAAGAAAATATCATGTATTATCTGAGTGAGCCTAATGTAATCATGAAGATTCTTTACAGTGGTAAAGGTAACCAAAAGAGTAATCTAACTCAGAAAATGAGATATAATGCTGAAAAGAAGTCAGGATAATGAAACATGAGGACTCAACTATCACTGCTCTGTTAGTAAATAGAACTAAGGACCATGAGTCAAGGAATGTGGGATTTCAGAAAGTTGAAATTAGGAAACAAATAAAAATAGATTTTTCCATTAGAGTCCCCTGGATGGAATATAGCCCTCCAAACAATTTGAGTTTGTTCTTATAATACCCACATTGGACTTTTGCCCTCTAAAATAAGGAGATAGTAAATTTCTGTAGACTTAAGTTACTATATTTTATAAATATTTTTACCGCAGTAATAGGAAATTAATCTCTCTTCTCTCTCTCTCCCTCTCTCTCTCTCTCTCTCTCTCTCTCTCTCTCTCTCTCTCCCTGCATAGATAGCAAGTATACCATGGCAGTGTTAGAACAAGAGAACTGGAAAAATTTTCACATTTAGAAAAGGAAAAAAACAATGGAAGAGACCCAGGAGTACTGGCACATAGCAATGATCTAACCACAATACTCAATAAATAGAATAGGTCTTTAATTACAGCTGATTTTGCTTTACAGGGACCAAATTCCTCAGATGTTGGTAGATAAGGTTCTCCCTACTTTTCTCAAAGTTCCTCTTCTTTAATTATTCTCTACCTGAAGTAGACTTTACAGATTATGCTTTCCTTTGCCCCTGCATAATTTTTTACATCGTGTTTCTTGCTTGTCCAAATCAGGAGTCATAATTTTCCTGGTTATGTAACAAAACAAATTGACTCACTTTCTCCTCAAAAATAATAGACTTACTTTTTTTTTGATTCTGGGTGGTTCCAGTATCTTGAATCACATCGAAGTTGCTTTTACAACAGCCATAGTATGAAGTATTCGTTAGTTCTACACTTGCGAAGTGCAGTAACCAGCCACTACTGACTTTCAAAAACTGATTGATAATATTTCAGGAATTTTGCGAGCTAGTTGACATCACTTTGATAGCTTGAAATTGGCTGGGGTGAAAGTAGTTACTACCAGAGACATTGGTGAATACTTTAAATCATTTCTTTTCATTCATGTGCTTTTTGAGATCCAAGTGTTAAAATTTAATAGCACAGTGGTGTCTGTGTCTCTATTTCTCAACTTAATGTAGGCTAACTTGACTCCTTCTGAAGAAATCAGTAGGGATACTGCATGTCCTAATCAGCTGAAAAACTGAGCTGTTTTTCAACTAAATCTTCATGGGAATTTCATTCAATGATTTTAAAATTCATATTACTCTCTGGTACTTAAAATAAGTCAGATTTTTGGCCCTTTAATATCCAAAATTTCTTGACTTTTTGTACCTGCTAAATATTTGTGCTTCTAAGCCAGCCAATTATTTTTCTATCTTATCAGCAAATACTGTCTTACAATAGCAGACCATAAATGTCAAGCCATCATTATCACTGCTACTCACCATATTGCAGGCGATGATTTCACTAAGTGTTTTCTCATTGCACCAGATAGATTTCACTGCAATTTTGCCCAACCACTGTCCAACAATGAAATCACAACACATTTTATGAGGTTTTGTTAAAATAGCAGCCTGCTTCAACTTGTCAATTTCTCTTTTACTTCAGACAAATTGCCTACTTTAATTAATGAATCCCAGAATTCCATTGTCTAATATGGTAGAAATTTATCTTACACATATATCTAAAATAAATCCATGCAATTTTCAGGTGGTTCTTTTTTAAGTGGTAATTCTGGGATTCAGGTTCCTTCTGTCTTGTGGTTCTCTGTGTTCAAGATAGAGCTTTCTAAATCACAGTGCTCTTCTATTACCAGGGGGTGGGAAGTAAGTGAACACGGAGGATTGCAAAAGAAACATTTCTACAACTAGATCTGGAAGTAGCATACATAATTTCTGCTCATATTTGTTTATGTAGAAATCATTCACATAGACTCTTCAAAGTAGATGATACATGTAGTGTAATTGTTGTTAGAAGAGAAGAAATAATGGTAACAAGTGTCTTACATGAGTACTTTTCACTGTTCCACAATATATGTTGCATTAATAGTTAATATGCCAAAATAATTTAATTTTATCTTACTTTACAGAGTTTTCAGTTTTGAATATAGTTGAGATGATATACACATTGTACAATTTGGCAACTAATAACCTTTTCATTTCTGGAAAGCACTAGCTTTAAAAATGTCACAAAATAGAAAGCATATGGTGGGAAATAGCCTTTCACAGTTGTACAAGGATAGCTTTAGAATAAGTTTCAATACCTTTGAAAACAATGTATATGCATGTTTGAATCAATGGTAGCAAACTTACAGTCACTAGGCATGTAAGCCATAGAATCAAACTTCTTGTGTTTAGTGAAACATGCTGGTTATTAACTACTTTGAGTAAGAATTTGTTTTTTCTAGTAACCAAGGACTCAAACAGTTGCTATCATATAGGGTTATTATGCAGATTAAAGAAGAAAACATTTATGAATCAATTAGTTCAGGATCTGATAGTGATCTATAAATAAATCTTAGCTAATAATTACCAAGCACTCTTTTCATCAGAATTACCAACACTGTAAAGTGTATTCACTGAAGATCCACTAAACCTTTTTATGCATTGGATGTGGAGGCTGCTGAACTCACTAGGAAAACATTTTTTCCCTCCTTTCAACTCCATGGATAATATAAAGAATTTAATTCACATGTTATTTCACTGCCAGTGACTGATATTTTTCAGATTTATTTTTTAAAAACACATTTTTTGTTTTTATTTCCATAATTTATACAGTTGTCTCACGCCTTCTTTGAGCTATAAATAACCAAAAATAACTTAAAATCTAACAAAAACATGAAAAATAATTGGAAAGTGAAAAAGACATGTGTACTTTCATTAAGATTAAAATATCACAAATATTAAAATTAAATCCTAGCAATATTTATTGGAAGCCTGGTAGAAGCACTGTTACCAATTTTGATGTGCTTATTATATGTCAGGTTTGTGCATAGTGAGAATGTCAAATAATGACATTCAACACCTTAAGAATTTAGGCATTATAATCATCCTAATTTGACAAATGTACAATCTCTGATATGCTAACTATAGGTAGTTATGCAAGATATTAAACAGCTCAAATAAATGTGATAGGGGCGCTCCAGTGTCCAGTTTGCCCTTTCCCCTCTAGTTTTGTTCCCTTTCCTTTCCCTTTTTACTTCTTTTAGAATTTGAGTGTCTTGTAAATCATAACAGTTATTGCAACAACAGTTATTGAAAAATGTTTATTGAGGCCTCAAATTAAAATGAAAAAAAGGAATGTTCCTGAATCAAAGAGTTCCATTAAAGTAAAATATTGCAGTCTAGGCCAAAACTTCAAAGATATACTCACAACTTCCTGCAGTTTTACCAAAACAAACAACCAAACAAACAAAAAAACAAAAAAAAATCCTAATCTGCTTCAATTGAAGAATTATCTGGCTTGCAGGTACTCTCTTATACCCATTGATTAAAGAAAGACAGTCTTGCCTGGCATGGTGGTACAGGTCTGTAATCCCAGCACTTTGAAAGGCTAAGGTAGGATGTTGACAAATTTGAGGCCTCCCTTGGCAACTCAATGACTTAGTAAGACCCTATTTAGAAATAAAACATGGGCTGGGTAACATAGCTCAGTGCTTAGGCTCTGGGTTCAAATTCCAGTATTGAGGAAGAGAGGGAATATAGGAAGAGGAAACAAGGAAAGTGAAGGAGAATAAGAAAGCTTCATTCTGTGCCTCTAAAAGTGAAAACCATTTTTATCTGACTGAAATACTCTTAGCACACTTATAGATGCTGACAATATTTACTCAATATTGCATGCAGTCAGTTCACATTTCATCAGAGGTCTCAAAGTTCACCAAAGGGTCAACAGTTGTCTTTTTACAAGTGACTTCTTGAAATCAGTATCCAAAAGATGTCTTTATATCACAGTTGTTTCTTTGCCTCCTGCCTAATTTGTGTGGTAAGAGCGTCCTCTCCTTTTCTATAACACATCCATAAAAGATACTGCATCGGTTGTCTTGTAGAATGCCCTACGTTCTGACTGTGGTAGGTTGCTTTTACAAGTTGTCTTTTACCTTGTTTCTCTTTCTCATATAAAATTACCTGAGACCATCATCTCATTAAATATTGAAAATAGTGACATTTCAACTCCATATTTCTTTCATCTTTAATAGTGAAATTTAACCTTTAATGATTAACCTTCCCTCATGTATTCTTTCATCAGCTAGAATTATAGTTTGTGAAGTAAATTCAGAAAAAAATGTAAATTGATCCTAAAGGAATTCTAATTTGGAGGGATAAGCTTTTTGAGTAACAGTATAAATTGATGAATTGATGATTAACAGAGTGCATATATTTACAGCTACTCTGTTTGGTGATCAATATAATCTTTCCTACTCCCATGAAAGACCCATCAAGTTGATTCCTGCATCTCTTTGCATGATCTTCTTGGTCTATACCATCTTTGCTTTCTGGAAAAAATGTCTCAGAATCATTTTAATATTTCTTACCCTTCCCTTTATAATCAAGACCGTTTCTGTGGAACTTTTATCATTTTTAATAGGAAATGATTCCCGGAGCTCATACTGAGAGTCACCGTGGTACTCACTGCCATGATTAATCATTTCTCTTAGTTTTTACCAATTGACAAGTTTAGAAAATGTGTATTTTTAAAGAATAAACAATTCCTAAGTTCATATTGGCTCTCTAATTCAAATGTGAGGTTCTAATCATTTAACTTCTTTTTTATTTTCATCTTTTTATTCCTATGCTAAAAATTTTGGTTCCTAATATCATTACCAAAATTATGGGTCTACTTTCTTCTAAAATATAAAACATTGAAAATGACAATTTTAATATATTTTCTAGCAACAAGAATACTAAGTCAAGTTTAAATCTGTTTTATTTTTTGTCAGAATACAGTCCACAAAGAAAATTTATCTTTCTTTATGTACTCCACCAAACATTTACAGGTAGTACATAGGTTTCAATTTTCTGTTCTGATTTAATGTTTGTACTATAGAAAACATGACTCCATAGAGAGGAAGAGATTTTAAAAAAATTAAAATTCCTCAAGATGAATGTGATCATTATGTACAGCAAAAATGTACTGTACTAAAAAAATACAAAAATATCATATTCAAGGTATGTTCACAAAAATACCACTATTATTATCCCTCTCCCTGTTGTGAAGAAAGAGAAAAGGACACAGAAAGGGATAGCAGAAAGAGAGGTAGAGGAAAAGGATAGGATGAAAGGAGGAGGAGGAATTTCTGCTCCTTCTCGTACTGTTCTGTAATGTCTTTAATCTTGTTTTCATCACCGTATTAGTAGAAAGTTCTCCCTTATACCTTTTCACAGTTGCAGAGTATAGAGTGACTCATTATGTTTAAAGCATTTTATTTTGAGAATATTTCTTTTATCCTCACATATTCCTGTTGGGAAGTTTGATTTTTTCTTGACTATTTTGGATGATTATATAATAGCCATATCATAACTTTGCCTGTAAGAAAATAATAAAGATTTTTTTTCGAGAGTTTGATTTGATTTTGGACATTTCTTTTGAGAATGATTTCATATTCACCTATGCTCACAGCAGCACAATTTGTGATAGCTAAATGTTGGAAACAGCCAAAATGCCCATCAACTGCAGATGAAAAAAATGTTTTTCTATACAATGGAATAGTACTCAGCCATAAAAATGATGATCTTGTGGCCTTTATAGGTAAATGGAAGCAACTTGAAAACATCCTCATCAGTAAAATAAACGACTCGCATGAGTAAATTTCACATTGTCTCTCTAGTGTAAAAAATAATAAAAATTGACCGAATACTGGGATCCAAAGCCTATGATAGATATTGTGAAGTTGAAAGGGAAGGAAAGTGCATTAAAGAGTATAACGGTATGTATACTGTGTAAGATAGATGACCATATTACTGAATTTCTTTTGGAACATTACACAGAAGGATTTGCGCTGTCAGTGTTTGAGTGTCTAGCCACTATTTATGCTTTGATTTTGTGACTTTGGTGACTATTTTTTAAGATGACAATGAGTAATGTATCAACTAGTGATTCTATGATGAGAATTGTTTTTTGAATTTGGTATTGTTCTACCCTTCCTTTCTGATTTTCTATTTTATTTAATTTTCTTTTATTTCTTTGAATAAAAGTGAAAAGTATGCAATATAGCAACCATTGTTAACTTTCTTTCATTCTGTTTTGAAAATCTATATTGTTATTGTTTTCAGTTTGTTGTTGTTGTTTATGCCTTTTACTTTTTGTTCTTCTTTTCTGAAAGTTCTCTTTTTTAAATAAAAGCATTTTTAAAATGTAAAAAAAAGAAAATGATTGCACATTCAAAACAAATAATCAAAATTTACAGTAACCGCTTGATGTGGTATTCGTGGGATTAACCGAGTACAAAAATATATAGCAACGTTACCTAACATATTTTACTGTATTATAAAACTCATTGATTTTCATTATTTACTTGTGTGATTCTGATTCTTTGCTGTAGCTACGGTTTTCTTAATACATAAACCATTTTCTTAGACATTGTAGAAGTGAAAGGAAAAGAAAATGTTTAAAAGGAAAGAAGAACTGGGATAGGGGAAAGGAGAAAAGAAGATAAAAGACTATATGTGTATATGTATACACATACATGTCTATGTGTGTGTGTGTGTGTGTGTGTGTACACAAGATACAGAAATGTACTATCATCTCTGTTAGTTCATCCAAAGAACAGTTTGTGTTTTCATTGTTTGACTGTCTGATCATTTTATATGTAGATTTTGTGATCTGAACAACTACTTTTAAATTAACAATATGCAGTATGTTAATTAGTGTTAATTTCTTATTTGCTTGAAATTGTGTCATTTTTATCCTTTTATTGTTTCTAAAATAAAAAAGGGCTAACTACTTTGCCCATTTTTCTCTGTGAATGTTTTCTTTTCTTAATAATTTGTAAAATTTAAAATTAATTTTACTGATGAATACATTGCCTAATATTTGTACTATAAATATCTTCTTGTGGCCTACCACTTCATTTTTAACATCCTCAGTGGTAGTTTTGTTTTGTTTTATTATGATGAGAAGTTCTTGAATTTAAAGAAATCCTATTTATCCATCATGATTTTAATGGTTATACTGTTTTATTACTATTAATAATCATAAGCACTACACACAAAAAATTTTACTCTATTTATTCTTTGAAAAATTCTTTAAAAATGTTTATTGAAAGGTAAAATCTATCTGAAATCCATTGGGAATTAACTGTTTTTGTTTATAGAGTGATGGAAATGGTATAATTTGCTATTCATCTGTATATCATCAAATTATGTAACTAAATTTATGAATACAGTGAACACCTCTACAATATTATCACCTCTACCATAAATCAAGTGATCATACATATTGGACGTTTTCTGGATAATATTATATTTTTTCAAATTGCATGTTCTTGCACAAAATTCAGTTGATCTTAGAAATTATTTGTGTGCTTAAAATGAGTTTGAATATTGGTGCATCACTCCATCAGGTATTTTTTCACCTTGAAAATTTCTGTTATCCTTTCAATTACCTCTCTAGATTTTAGAATCACTTCACATTTATTATTATTATAGAATTTTTATTGAGATTGCACTAAACTTATAAATTAGTTGGAAAAGATGTAACAGTTTTGCTATGTTGAAAATAACAATAAATAAACTTAGTATTGCTCCCTCCCTCATCATTTGAGAGTAGGCCATGTCCAAAGCACCCAAAGCCTTACTCTGGCAGTAGATGGTTTTGTAGCACAGTAAGTGTGCGTAGTGACTAAATTAAAATGTTGCGACTTTACATTATGTTCTGTGGTATCACTTTGGTTCAGAGACCTAAAATTTATAAGTATTGTGAATAGAGTTCTAGGGGTTTTTTTTGTTTTGTTAATCATTGTTAATTATTTTATTGTAGCTGACACAGTATGCCCAAAATTGGACCCCTCTTTGAGCCTCAGGCCTGCTAACATCTAACTGCATCCATAACATCTAATATATATTAATTTATTTTTATTGCTATCAAATATCCCATCTATGTATATATAGAAATTTATCTATTCTATTCTTGGAGATTTATGTTGTTTACATTTTGGAGTTATAAAAATTACTTTAAACAATTATGTGCTCATTCAATTTAAAATTAACTCTGCAATCTTAAAATAATGATCTGTGATTTTAATGGATTGTTTAGGGCAATTGTTTTAGGTTAAAATGGTGTGTTTTTGCATAATATTTTCATATTCTGTTTGCATTGAAATTAGGAGCTAACATTTGAATGATAGCTCATATACTTTTGTTATTTCTTATTTATCATGGAGAGTTGAAATGATACTTATCTTTAAAGAATTGCCTTGTGTAAAAAAAACTTGTGTCTGAAATCTTTTTAATGTGACCATGACTATAATGGCTCCTCAACAGAATTTAGGAAGATTTCTTTCTGGCTGCAGGACTCTGATCAACCTGTTCTTTGAGCATTTAGAAAATTTGCAATTAAAAATTGATTCTCTATTCCTCTGAGCCATAAAACTTTTCCCAGCTTCTTGCTTGTTTCCACAACCAGGATGACCTTTTTTTTTGGTACCGGGGACTGAACTCAGGATCTCACGCTTGCCAGGCAGGCGCTTAAGCCACTGAGCTAAATCCCCGGCCCAGGATGACCTTTCTTAAGGGACTGAGAGTTGTGCCTTTGAAATTTACAGATGAAGGGTGCTCTTATCTTTAAGCTGATTAGGAGGATAGAAGCACAACTTCCATGAGAGTCAACTAGCAAACAAGAAGAACTACTAAAATGACCAACCTCCCTCTAATGTCCTCCAATACTTTAAGTCAAACTCTTTCCAGTGGTGAAAGCTCTTCTTCTTTTCCTTTCAAGAGAGTTGAATTCAGTCTCTCTGCCCGATTTACAACAGTCCTGACTCAGTTTCATCAGTATTCAAGACAATCACTTAAGCTGCTTATCCTTTCAGTGTAACTTTATTTGATTTCACACAACAGGCTATTTGGTTATCTGTTTGATCTTTGCTCCCTGGAACTTTTAGACTGATTTTGGTTTTTTTGTTAAAGTTTAAGAAACTGCATCTTTCTTAAAAGGCCATCAGTTCACATGAGCGTGCTACTACTTCTCTATGATTTCCAAATTTCTGTTTACTATTTTCCCATAGCAGAGGTAGGTAACCCATTCCCTGGCCTTAATCTACTAACTGTCATGCTCCCCAATTATCATAGCACAATATGTGCTTCATTTACTCTGTTTCTTCAAATTTTAGTAGTTTCTATTTTCTTCTGTTGTTGCTGCTGTTGACTCATTCTGAGTGTCCTGAAATTGGCATCAAAGCGACTTTTGTCATCATTAGTCAAGAGCCAAAGAAAAGACAGAGAATAAGAAATAGGGAAATGCATCTTTGGTAAATATAAAGAGAATTTTGAGATGGATGGAAGAGAAAGGAGAGAGAAGGGAAAGGGAATAAAATTAAGATATTTTACATACATCTACCTACTTCCCTTACTGAACGTAATCATCGTGTACTAAACATTATGTAATATAAACAAACACCACACGTCTGAACACCAAAAGCAGCCCAGCCTTCCCATTAAGATCTCACCGTGCAAGGGGAAGAGGAGCATGAATTGGCAGCATGTTTTCATGCTCCACTGGACTGACTTCCAGAATGAGTATGAAAGGCAGTTTAGCTTGTTAGCATCTCAGTAGGCAGCCAGTAAGGCACAGAGCTTAAGATACAGTCAGCTGGTTACACAGGAAACAGCAAATACAATGAATTAAGCTCTAATTCAAGCCATGTAGATCCTTATGCTTAGAAACGTGAAACCAAACACAGGAAGAAGGATAAAGAGTTAAGACAAAAATTCAGGAAATCTCAGGATAGAAATCTGTGCAAGTAAAACTTAGTTAAAAACTGCTCCCTACCATCAGGCTGAACTTGGAGGAACTTAGAAATGAAGAGTAACCAATTTCCTTTAAACTCAGTTTTCTTTAAACCCCACCAGTTGAGTAACTGATTCTTGAAACTATATTACAAAGGTAAAATCCCAATTGGTGGGCTAGGAATTTAGCTCAGTGGCTTAAGTACCTGCCTGGCAAGTGCAAGGTCATGAGTTCCATCCCAGGTACCAAAAAAAAAAAAAAAACCCAAGCAAACAAAAAAGAAATCACCCAATTGGTTGTTCTAAACCAACATGTCACCTGTGATAAGTGACCACTGGGTAACTAAAGGAATTCCCACTCTCTGCTTATCTATATATTAGACCAAGACATAGAATGCCCCTCAGAACTCCACTTTTGGGGATCCCTTCTGGATATTCGCAAGGAGTTATTTTTATTCATTCTTATTATATTTTCAATAGACATTTCCCATTTAACCACCTTTCTGTCTTGATTTTTCTTTACCTATGAGTCTTTCCTATCTCTTTCAATTCAATTCTTATCCTCTACTCAGAGCTACTCTTTATTCTCTGAATTTCCCTACACCTCACTAAAGAAATGAAGAAGGAGGAATATTTCTAAGATTCTTATGTTACTTCAAGTCAGAAGCCATTTCCTCAGATTTAGCATAACCTACTACAACAGCAAAGATACAGCAATTCTAAGGTTCCCAGCCTTGACAAAGTCGAGGACGTTGCCAGTGATAGTTCTTTTCCTTGCATCTATTAACTTTGACTTTATAGGTCATCTTCTTTACACAGAACTATGTCTGAAACAAAGTAATCAGCTATTTGACACGTTCCTTGATTTATTTTGAACCTATTTCAAATTAATTAACTGAGTAACTACATAGTGTCTTGTTCAATAAATAAATTTAGTCCATCTCAAGATATTAGAGCATTCTGAATGTGTATCTCTACCTGGCTTTTAAACATACTTGAAATAAAATATTTTAGTGTACCTTTCCAAAGTTGCATGCTTAAAAAGCATTTTAATTTTCTATTTTCAAGGCACCAGATTCAAGGCAAAACTTAGGTGTGATATCCCGTCTCCTAAATTCCATTTATTGTTCTGAAAATAATGAATTGGCATCACTTCAAAGCTCCTGAATCAAAGCTTTGTTACCAATGAAAAGTTGATAAAAGCAAAGAAAAAAATCTGCATATCAAGATAAAATTACTCACAGTGAAAATAATTAAACTTGTTTTCTTTTTTTAGGGGGAGGTTTTCCTTCTCACTAGTGTTTTCAAGTGAAAAAGAGTCCATAAAATTGAACCATTTCTCAACACTAGGCTTTTCTTCTCCATACTCAAAACTTCAACACTTATCTATTAGAGAATTAATGACTATTAAGCTAGTGTCTTATAACCTACTGTAATCAGAAGATGCAACTCTTGAGTTTATCAGAGTTTTAGTTAAAATAATGAACATTTCAAGTCCCTTTGAGGATCCTGCATTAATGTTTTTCAAAGTGTTGTTTAAGTGCCAAAAGCATCAGCAACTTTTGGGAATATGTTAGAAATACAAACTCTTGAGCCTTTCTGTTATCACATAGACTCTGTGCATGCAAAAGTTATTGTCTTGTTCACGATAGTGTTTGCAACATCAATAAAGGGAGCTGGAAACTACTCTGAACTCTCTCAACTTTTCCCGATTTGTCTATCACTCTCTACAGGAGTGATCCACTCATAAATAGAGGGAAAAAGACAAATCTTTTTTAAAATTTTATTTAAAAGCAAAACAAAACAAACAAAATAGAAAAAAGGGTAGCAACAATACAAAATTCCAAGGAATAAAAATAAAAGAACAAAAAATACTAAGAAATCATTACTTGATAACTTACATTCTGTCATCTTGGAATTAGTTGCTCAAGTTACAAAGTTAAAACATACAAAGTACACATTCAAACAATGAGACTGCTAATAGTTCTGCTCCATGATCTAACAAAAACAGTAATGTGATCATTCATCTTACAATTAAACATACATGCAATTATATCCTTTAGCGCACCCTAAAAGAGACAAATCTTACTGAAAAATTCCTTACCAAATACACCTTTAACAACCTAAAGATCTTGAGTCCAGAGATAAACCTTCTTCCTCAGGAATATAAAGTGCTCTACTCCTTGTTTGAGTTCTGAATAGTTCATCTAAAATCTGAGCATAATGCTGCAGACTCTTGGCAACAAGAACAAGACAAAATTGCAGGCAGTTTTTTGAGTGACAGATGAAGAAAAGAGACCTACTTGAAGTTCTGTATTTGTTGAATCAAAAAAAGATAAATTTGACAGGTGTGAGAAAACTAGCAGAAGTCTATCTTACATTGAATTTCCTGTCCCTTGTTTTCACAACTGGGTACACTTCTGCTAGTGACATTTGCCATACTATGATACCTTTAAATGAAACACCTGTGTACTTTCTGTAGTCTTGCTCTTCTTTACTAGTGGCAGCATCACTGTACCAGAAGACTATCTAATTATGTATCTATGTATTATGTATGTATGTATGTATGTATCTATCTATCATCCATAAATTAATTTGAGCATAAATAAAACCATATAAAAACAAAATTTATCTTTTAAAAACACTTTATTTCCTTTTATTCCTGTATTGTATGACCCTCCATTTGTGTATAAATGCCCTATTTTTCAATACATTATTTGATATGAATTTCATAATCCTTTTATAGCCATAAATACCACAAACTCACACACATATATACACATGCACACACACACACACACACACACACACAGACATATGTAAAGACTATATAAGATAACACAATAGAAGTAAGGTGTTAAAAAACCTTTGGTATGATTCGTGGCTGTGTGTTTTATTGGCTTTTTGACTTCCATGTTTTTACATTTCATATCATCTTATCATTACAAACTGATAGAAAGTCCTACTCAATTTACTACTTATTAACATTAAATACATAGGTATAAGAGTTTTTCCATGTGATTCATAATGTGTGCATTCTGCTAAAGTGTAATTTGTTTATTTTAAAAGAGGTATTTTGATCATTTTTATTTTATTTTTTGGATTGGTACAGGGATAATTGGCCTTCACTTTTATTTTCAAATGTTAAATTGTCTGATTGCTATCTATAATGAAAATTTTCTTATTTATGTAATTTTCAGAATCATAACTTTTTGTCTTTTTAGGAAAATGATTTTTTCTTGTTATATGTATTTTGCTTCTGTTGTTGTTTTGTTTTTCAAGGACACTAAAAATTTTTAGAATGGATGTTCAATGTATTTTATTTGCAAATAACTGTTTCAACATGTTTCTGCTTGTTTTTATTTTTGTGTTTTTCTCCTGACATCTATATGTGTGAATTTGTTTCCTGACACGCAGATGAAACCATTTACATGTCACAGTGAGTTTTGCTTTTACTATTATGTTTTTATTTCTCTATATTATTTTATTTCATTAATTCCTTTTCAACTCTATGTTTATGTGTGTCCCATTTTATAACCAATTCATAACTGGATAGTGCATTTGAAACTTCCAATTCTGCAGAGAAAATAAAGAGCATAATTTTTGTTTTCTTTTATTTTCTTGAGGCAGGGCCTCACTGTGCAGTTCAGGGTGGTCTTGAACTCACTTTGTATCCCAGGCTGGGCTCTAACTTGCAAAGATCTTCCTGCCTCAGCCTCCTCGGTGCTGGGATTACAGGTGTGCACCACCACACCTGGTACAAAAAGAATACTATTAAAATAATATTGGTAATCTCTAATTGGAATGAAATATAGTATGCAATATAAATTATTACCTATAAACACTGATAAATTCAATGAATTATTTTAATACTTCTCACATATGAAAATTGGTTGTTTCTTTTTTAATAAATGCAATTGTATTGTAACATTAGAAATACAATGAAAACAAGAAAAATGTTACAAAGGTTTTTTCTAAGATAAGAATTTTAACACTTTCTGCATTTGGAAACTATTAGATGTTAGGATTTCTTATGGAATCCAAACCATGTGCTATTATTCAATCTGAAGCCCCTGAGAATTAAACATACAAAAATCAACGTTGATGAGAGTTGGCAGTGCTTTATAGTTTCTTGACAGAAAATGTAGGTGATGCTTATGCTTCACACATAACCCATCAAACCCAGAAGAATTAAGACTTTGATAGAGTAATCTGTCAGCTTTTTGTATTTATTGGTACAAAACAGATTTTGCCCTTTTATTTTAAATGTAATAAGATTAACAATTGTTTTAGGGAAAACTTAAAAGAACAGAAATTGCTGTTCACACTTTAGATTTAGAAAATAATCTAAGCTAAAAGTAGAACTGTGGCAAAGGAAGCCTAATGTACAGACACCACAGCTGGCTGCCAGTGATAAGGAAGAAGACACTTGGACTGGCAATAAGATGATTGGGAATAAAGTCAAAATACACAGCAAATGTTTTGAACAGACGTATTTATTGAGTAGTCTTCATGTTGCAAAACAAAAGACAGAGGGAAAACATTAAATTAAGAACACTAAATAGTTTTACTTAGTATTTTCCATATGAAGACAAGTGAAAACATATGAATCAGCACAGGAAGCATTTTCATAAAATGCTTGAAGGAAGAGATCAAGTTACTGTTATAAAATATTTTAAAGTGGTCAAGATAAAAATCATTCTTTATGTTCACTCTTTAATATGACTAATAGTTATATGTTTCTATGCATGCTTCATTGGCATAGGACAAACTTAGTTAACATTATAATGAAGATTAGTAACGATGGAGCTAAAGAAAATAAATAGTAAAAGAGTTTCAAATCACATAAAAAATCAAAGTAGAAGACCAAGCAACAAAAATACAATGTGCCAATATTATCCTTTAATAGATATACAAGTGAAACAATAACAATATTTTGGCTTTCAATCTTGCAATAATTTAAATTAGCATATGTTATCTTTGGAAAAATTAAGAAATATAACAAGGCAAGGACAGATAATAAACTTTGTGTGGACAATTCCCCTATTTTATTAGGGGATATGATATGTTGGTAATTTGCTTCTAGATTTATAATTTTATAATGCAAATATATATGTATATATATGAAATTCAATGTAGAAGCTGAAATATGAAAAAGTAGAATCACTTTCTCTTTGAAATTTAATTGCCTTTTCAATTCTAAGCAACAAAGGCAAGGCAGGAGGCATCACAATCCCCGACTTGAAATGATACTACAAAGCTACAGTGATAAAGTCAGTATGGTACTGGAATAGAAACAGACCCAAGGATCAGTGGAATAGATTGGAAGATACAACCACAACCGCAAACTCACTCAACCACCTTATCTTTGATAAAGGGGCCAAACATGCTCCCTGGAAGAATGACAGTCTCTTCAACAAATGATGTTGGAAAAATTGGCTGTCCATATGTAGAAGACTAAAATTTGACCCATGTCTATCACCATACACTAAACAAAAATCTAAATGGATCAAAGATCTAAATATTAAAACAGAAGTACTAAAACTGCTGGAAGACAAAGTAGGTAAAAATCTCAAAGATATAGGTGTAGGAAGAGAATTCATGAACAAGAACCAAAGTACACAGAAAGTTATTCCCAGAATCAATAACTGGGACCACATCTTATTAAAGAGTTTCTGCATGTCAAAAGAGGTTTCCAGCAGAGTGAAAAGAAAACCCACAAATTGGGAAAAAATATTCGTGGACAATTCCTCAGACAAAGGACTTCTGTCTAGAACTTATAAAGGATTAAAAAAAATCAGACCCGCGAAATTCTAAGACCCAATCCAAAAATGGACATCTGAGATGAATACACAGTTCTCAGATGAAGAAATATGAATGGCAAATAAATACATAAAGAAATGTTCATCATCATTAGTCATGAGAGAAATGCAAATTAAAACCACACTGAGATTCCATCTCACTCCAGAAAGAATGGCCAGGATAGAAAACACTACCAACAAGAAGTGTTGGAGAGGCTGTGGGGAAAAA
>PVJX010010170.1:0-58098 GCA_004027295.1 Dolichotis patagonum
GTCTTGCTTTGTTTTGTTTTTCCCTCTAATACAGAAAGGATAGATATACATGTAGAGACTCATGCATGCGTAGAACTTATAAACAGTTTATGAGAATCAAGTATATAACACATGATGAAATGAACAACTACTTTGAAGAAAAAGAGACACTACAGTACCCAGTGCTGATTCCATAATGTCATGATGTGAAATCCAGCAATACTATCATTCTTTGTTCAGAGTGATTTTAGCTTGTTTTGTCTTGTTTAAGTTCAACATACATGAACGTATGGACAGCTGTTTTGAAAAGAGTGAGAGACACTATGACAGTCATTGTTGGCTTCCCTATTGTCTAGTCTTGAAGACCTAAAATGCCTTCCTCATCCTGTTCAGATCAATTCCATACTATGTTGTTTCATGTGAATTCTCTAAATGTAAAGATATAGACAACTATTTGGAATAAAACAAGAGTCAATATGATATAGACAACTATTTGGAAGAAACCAAGAGTCAATATGATAGGTAGTGAAGATCTGTGATTGTCTTGCTTTGAAATTTATGTCTTTTACATTGCTTTCTTTTGTTCCGTTTTGTTGTGTTTTGTAGTGTTTAATTTTGCCCTCTTTAAAATAAAAAAATTAAAATTCAAAAAAAGAAATGTTCAATTAAAAAAGAAATTCATAGGCTGAAAGTGAAAGAATGGAAAACAATACTCCACATTGACAGGAACCCAGAAAAAAGTAGGGATAGCTATTCTACTTGCAGACCAACTGAATTTCAGCCCAAGATTGAGAGAGACAAAGAATGTCATTACATACTTTTAAAGGGAACAATCCAAGAGGAAGAGATAAAAATCAGAAATATATATGTGCCACCTACCAGTGTACCTAAGTATATAAAACAGATTAATCGACATGAAAAATCAAAGAAGCACTAATATAGCTGTAGTGGAAAACTTCAGCACTCCAGTGTCTCAAATAGATTAACTGGACAAAACAATCACCAAAGAAATTGCAGAAGTAAACCACACTTTCAACACATGGACTTAGTAGATGTCTACAGATTGTTCCACCCACAGCATCAGAATACACATTGTTTGCAGCTACACATGGGATGTTCTCCAAAACAGTCTACATACTAGCTCATAGAACATACTTACATTAATGCAAACAAATTGAAATTATCCCATGCATATTGTCAGACCATAGTGCAATAAAAATAGAAATTTAACTGGAGAAGAAACAACGAAAACTTTGTAAACACATAGAAATTAATAACACCTGCTTAACAACTAATGGGTCACAGATGAAATTAAAGAAATTAGTTTTTGCAGTTAACTGGTAATGCCAGTGCAACAGACCAGAACTTACATGGGACACAATGAAAGCAGTCCTAAGAATGAAATTTGTAGCAGTCAGTTCTCATCAGAAAAACAGTGAACTCAAATAGACAATTTAATGTTAAACCTCAAGCTTTTAGAAAAACAAGAGCAAGTCAAGTCTAAAGCTCATAGAAAGCAGGAGATTTTTATAAAGATTGGAACATAAATTAATGGAGATTAAGAAAGCAATACAAAGAGTCAGTGAATCAAAGAGTTAGTTATTTGAAAGATTAAATAAAATTCACAAACCCATAGCCAACCTTTTGAAGAAAGAAGACTCAAATCCATATAATTAAGAATGAAAAGAGTGTAATCACAGCAGATTCTGCAGAAATCTAGATCATCAATACCTACTACTACAAGGACCTGTATTTTGTTAAGATGGAAAACAAAAGAAATTGACAGAATCCTACATACACAGCCGAGCTGAACCAAAAATATATACAAATTTTAAACTAGTATCAGTTAATGAAATTGAAGATGTAATTAAAAACCTACCAACAAAGAAATCTCCAGGCACTGATGCTTTTACTGCAGAATTCTATAAGAAATTTAGAGAAGACTTAATGCCACTATTTCTCAGACTCTTTAGTGAAATTAAAAGGCAAGCAATACTCCCAAATTGAATCCTGGCAGCAAGTATTACCCTGATATAAACCCTTTTTACTAATTTCTGTCATGTCTTCATTGTTGGTTCTTGCTTCAGTTTGTTCTTGTTCATCTTGTTTTTCCTCTGTAGATGCCTTGGAAAGCTTTTTCATTAGTCATTTGTTACTGCTTCTCAGTGGCTTTTGGTATGTACTTACATCTTTTTTGTTGACCATCCTCTTCCATCAACTTGTCTTATCATCTTCAAATCCATGAGAACTCTTTAAAATTATTCATTACCTTACTCTGTAAGTCTTCCCAGTTAGCATTTACAGTTTCTGTTTTTAATTCATTCATTGTAACTTTGATGAATTTTACTTTGTCCACACTAGTGACTGATTTCCAGCACTGTATTATTTGTCGAATGTGGTATGCATCAATTGCTGATTGAATGTGGTCAAATACTGAGTGATCTTGACAAACTGAATAATACGCTTGTCAAAGGACTGAAGCAATCAAGTTGTGTTTGGAAGTAAAAATGCAGGCTCTATATTTCATTTTCATAAAAAAATTCAGGGTGACCATCTGAATTGTTTTTTATTAATAGGACTTTAAATTCTAAACCTTCCTCTTTCAACTATTTATGAAACATTCAAAAAATGTCTTAGCACTCAATTTCTGATTATGTTGCAAAACACAGGCAGATAATTTTTGTTTGCTTTTGAAGCACTTGTATTCTTGAAGATGTTCACCTGGCTGTCATATGTCCTGTAGCATTACTACATAGTACCAAACTTAATCTGTCCTTCCATGTTTTATGTCATGGCACTCCCTTTGCACTTTTGTGAATATAGGTTATTTTGCATATTTTCTTTTAGAACAATCTGGTTTCATTGTATTTCAAATCCTGCTTTTGATAGTTCCTCTGTTTTCAGTTTCTTCATCTCTACTGCAAATTGAGCAGCAGCAGTTTCATCTGCAAATACTGGGTCTCCAGCAGTTTTTATATTTTTCAACCCCAAAATATTCCTGAATCTGTGTGACATTTCCTATGGCTTTGGCTTAGTGTTACTTATTTCAAGGGATTCCCTTGCTTGAATTTTTGACGCAGGCACAGTGCTTTCTGGTATAACACCCTGCTGTCAATGGGGACACTTTTCTGTTCATGTCTTCTACTCAGGTACAAATTTAATGCTTTTTCCATCTTCACTAAGCACTTAACCATGTACTGTGGAGGTAAGCTTTTCATTTTGAAGTACAACTGCAAAACTGGCATAAATTCCTTTTTCTATCTTCACAGTTTCATTTTGATCATAGTGTTAGCAATCTCAGTATATTTTTTTCTTCCATTAAGCAAAAACTTTTATACTTAAAGGAAGAAGTACTTTATAACTTCTTTATGGCATATCCAATTTAGCAGCATCACTACTGTTTTGTGCTTTATCGCCAATATTAAGTAACCTAAGGATTACTTGAATGCTCTACCACTGATACATAACAACAGTTTATCTGATAACTGAGATAGTTATTAAATGACTGAATAGTTGTGTACCATATATAGCATGCATATGCTGGGCAAAATGATTATTCATGTACTGGACAAATCTGCATGAGATTTCATCACACTGCTCAGAACAGTGCTTTTTTAACTCATAAATTGTTTATTGTTGGAATTTTCCATTTAATCCTTTTCCATTTAACCCATATTTGACCAAGTAACTGAGACCATTGAGAACCAAACTGTGGGCAAGGGGGGGAGTATCGTACTTTGTTTGGTTTCTAGGTTCAGGCTAATTTTGGCCTGTTGCAATAAATTAGGAAGTATTTCCTCCTTTTTAGTATCCTGGCAGTAATTTTACAAAGTGTGTGTGTGTGTGTGTGTGTGTGTGTGTTATAAATATCGGATAGAGCTTTACATTAAAAAAATCTAGAGTTTTTTTAAGTTTTATTTTTATTATTTTTTAGTATAAAACTATTCTGATATTTAGACATTCAGGACTACTTTATCTTGATTGAGTTGGATTAGTTTGTGTGTTTTTGAAGCATTGATCTCTGTTGTAATTTGTACAATTAATGAAGACAAAGTTGTAGTGTTCTTTTATTTTCTTTTTAATGGCTATATAATATGTACTGTTTCATTGTTGGTTTAGGTGATTTGTCTCTATTTTTTTCTTTGTCACTTTTGCTAGATGCTGATTGTATTTTTTCAAAGAACCAGATTTTTGTTCCATTGATTGCTGTAGCTTGAGTATGGTTTGTGTGTGTTCCCAAAGATTCATTTGAAGTAGCGTTGTCCTAAGTGTGACAGTGTTGAGAGGTAGTGGAATGTTTAAGAGATAAAGCTTATTGGAAAGCAATTAGGTCAATGGGGATATCATCTTCAAAGTGATTATTTTTGGTCTCACAGAATAAGTCTGTTCTCAGAGTAACTTATTTTTAAAAAGAACAAATGAGCCTCTGAATCTCTTTGACTTTTTATTTCATCATATGATCTCTTCTGCTTGTCATTTTATGCCGTTTTTCGTGAGGCTTTCATCAGAGGTTGAATAGATTGGTTTGCACTATTTTAAATTTTCAACCTCCAGAACACTTGAGCTTATTAAATCTCTTTTATAAATTACCCAGCATGAAGCATTTTGTTATAGGAACAGAAAATGAACTAAGACATTGACTTTCTTCTGCATTATTTTCCAGATTTTACTTTAATTTTTAGTTTTAATAATTTTCTTTTTTTCTTAGAACATACAATTTTGATATTTTTAATTTCTTGAGTTATGAACTTGTATTATTGAGATTTGTACTTGTAAGCATTTAGTGTTCTAAATTTTATTGTAAGCACTGCCTTATCCACACTGTTGTTAAACTATATAATTTAGTGACATTAAATACATACAGTATAACTAATACCGTATCTAGTTTCAGAACTTTTTCATTACTCCCAAAGGAAATACCATATTCATTAAGTATGCATTCTACATTCCGCCTTGCCTTTTGTCCCTGGGAAGTATTAATTTGCTTTTTTCTGTGTCAGCATATTTTGGATAGTTCACTTGTGGAATCACAAACTATTTGGCCTTTTGTAGCTAGGTCCTTTCACTTAGCAAAATGCAGTCTAGGTTCATCTGTTTTGCAGCATGTATCAGTACTTGATGTCTAAATCATGTTTCGTGGTATTGCTATTTTATCCTTTGTTTATTTCTTTATTGATTGCTGAACATTTGGGTTATTTTCATTTCTAGGCTATGGATAAACCTTTTTTGAAGAGAAGTATACAAATATATTATAGCCCCTACTTCAGTTCTTTTAAATATATTCACAGAAGTGGAATTACTGGGTCTATGTGTGCGTGTGTGCGCCTGTGTGTGGTTGCTGAGGATTGAACCCAAGGAAGTGCCTGGTCAATCCCCATACCATTTTTATTTTTATTTTTTAAATTTTGAGATAATTTTGCTAAGTGGACCTAACTGCCCTTGAACTAGTTATGCTTCTGCTTCAATTTGTCAAGTACCTGGAATCACAGGCATGCATCACTATACCTAGCATATTTTTAATTTTTAAAGAATTGTTATACTGTTTTCTGTAATAGCTTTAACACAAGCTTATGTGCTTAATTGTTCTAGTCACTCTACATCTTTTACATCTTCAACTTGTTATCTGGTTTTTTTAATAGTAGACATCTTTTTTTAAAAAATTTATTTTAAAGAAAATAAAACCAAACAAAATAGAATAAAGCCATTCCAAACAAAACAGTGTAAGTGATACAGGGTTTCAAAAGAAAATAGGAAATCAACAATGGCTACCATAATGCCTCTTGTTGTCTTCAGAATAGCTGCCCAACCATCAGACATAGGAAAATCAAACAAAACTGAACAGAACAGAACCAATAAAAACAAAACAATAGATGTAATACAGGACTTCGAAACAAGATGATAGTAAATCCAAAATAGCTACCATAATATATCCTGTTATTGTTGAAATAGCTGTCTGTGCCCTCAGATATAACAAAATCAAATAAGACAAAACAGAGTGAAACCAAACTGAACAAAACAATGAAAATGATACAGGACTTTAAAACAAGATAATTGAGAATTAACAATGGCTACCACCTTCAGAAGGAGATCTCTTACAGATGCTATATTGCATATTGTTATCCTCTTAATAGATGATCAGATTACCAGCTTCAGGCCTGCAAAGTCAATGAAACACTATAAACACTACAAGCATTAAATTGTATTTTACTTCAATAGCTATCATCTCAGCCTGTGTTTCTCTGGATCAGGTGGTCACTCTGGGGGTGGGAGCCTTGGCTCTTCTTGTTTCCCAGCCCTCGCACCAGGAGGGGCTGGCATCTAGTTGTCCTCCCTGTAGCCCATGCATGGCACTGACTCACAGGGAGTGGCTGGCTTCTTGTTCTCCACCTCCCTGTGGCCGACGAATGGTGCAGACTAACAGGAATGGGCTGGTATCTGGTGGTTCTCCCTGTAGCCTGTGCATGGCGCCGACTCACAGGAAGTAACTGGCTTCTTGTTTTCCTACCTTTGGCCTATGAATAGCACTGACCAACAGGAAGGAGCTGGCGTCTAGTTGTCAATAGCAGACATCTTAATAGTGAGATCTCTCATTCTAATTATGATTTTCATATCCCTAATTATTAGTGATGCTGAGAAACTTTTCATAAACTTGTTGGCTTGTTTTTTTATCTTCTTGTGGGAGATGTCTGATTAAGTTCTTTCTCAATGTTAGAATCAAATTGAGTTTTGGTTGTTCATTGTATGCTTTAGATATTTACATCTTATCAAATACATGATTTACAAATATTTTCCCCTATTCTGTGGGCTACCTTTTGTTTTGATTTTGTATCTTCTGTGTACTGAAACTTTAAATTTTGAAGAAGTCCAGTTCTTACTTTCATTACTTGTGCTTCAAGTTTTATTTCCAAGAAATCACTGACAAATTCAGTATCATCATGTCTTTTCATATTTTTTTCTACTAAGGTATTTATAGTTTTAGTCTGATGTTTAGATATTTATTCCATTTTTAATATTTACATTTCCTAATGGTTTTAAATTGACACAAAATTTATAAATATTTATTGGTAATCACAGAATGTTTTAATACATATATACCTTGTATAATGTTAACTCATCTATCTTCTCAAGCATTTAATCATTACTTTGCAATGAAAACATTTGAAACCGTTTCTTCTGGGTTTTTTGAAACATACAATATATTATCATTTATGGCTATCTGCAGTAAAACACTAGATCTTATCCTGTTTAACTGTAACAATGCCCACTGTTCAATCTTTCCTCATCCTTCTTTCCTCCCTACCCTTCCCAAACATCTGGTCCACATTATTTTACTTTCTATGAGATCAACATTTTTAAGAATCAACATATGAATGAGATCATGTAGTATATCTTTCCATGTCTAGATTATTTCATCTAACAGAGTAACTTCTAATTTCATACATGTTGACACAAGTGAATGGATTGTATCTTTCATTACAGTTGAGTAGTGGTTCACTTTGTATACATCCATATTTTATCAGTGCATCAGTTAATGGACCCTTTGGTGTGTTCCATTTTTTGGCTATTATAGTGCTACGATAAACATGAGTGTTGATGCTTCTTCAACAGACTAATCTCATTTCCTTTGGTTTATATTCCATAGTAGTATTGCTGTATCACAGTGGTAATTATATTTGTTGTGTTTTGAGAAATTTTCATGTTGTTTTTCAAAATGACTATACTTATTTACATTCTCATCAGCAGTATGGAAGGGTTCTCTCTTTTCTCAACATCTTTGCCAGCACATTTGTTTCATTTATTCATTAGTGTTTTATAGTTTTTAATTTTAGAGATCATGCACTTCCTTGGTTAAATGTGTTACTTTTTTGAGAGTGTAGCTATTGTAAATGGGAATGATTTCTTTTTCAGATAACTCATCATTGAATTTTAGCAATAGCCATGCTATTTTTGTGTGTTGAATTTTTTCATACCAAAAATTTGCTAATTTTTTAGTGGATTCCTTGGGATTTTTATATGTATCAATCATGTCATGTTTAAAGATTGGTAATTTGACTTCTTTTCCAGCTTAGCCTTTATTTTTCATCTCATCTGATTTCTTTGAGTAGAAATGTTAGCACTGTTTAGGGAAGAAAAAAATGATTGAAAGTATGCATCATTATTTTATTCCTGATCTTAGAAAGCTTTCATCTTTCCCCATTCAATATGATGTTAGATGGTAGCTTACTTCAGATGACTTTTACTTTCTTGAGAAATGGTCCTTCTATGCCTCATTTGTTCAACATTTTATTTATGAAGGGATATTGAATTGTATCGCATATCCTTTCTGTATCAATTGATTATATGATTACATTTTGTTTATTCATTCAGTTGGTATTCTGTATCATGTTTATTGATTGAACCATCCTTGCATCCTGATGTGGATTCTACTTGATTATGGTTAGTAATCTTTTCAAAGTGCTATTTGATTTGGCTTGAGAGTATTTTGTTGAGGACTTTTACATCTGTGTTCATCATGAATATTGGCCTATAGATTTCTTTTCAGTTGCATTTATGTCTGGTTTTGGTTAATGCTAACCTAGTAGAACATATCTGACAAGATTTGATTTGATAGTTGTTCTTTAAATGTTTGGTAAAGTTCTGTAATGTAAGCTATCTGACCCTTTTTTTGTTTTTTTCCTATTATGGAAGACTGTTTGTTACTGATTCCATCTCATAACTCATTATTTAGCTGGTCAGTTTTTCTTTTTATTTATGATTCAAATACATTCATTTCATCTAGGTTGTATATATTTTTTCTTCTTTTGCTGATTTTCTATAACCTTTGAGAGCTTGATTGTACATCTTGGAATATTTGATATATGAACCGAATCTGGCTGAGCCCTGTGACCTTCTTCTACTTCCTTGTTTGTATCCTTACCTGGTTTTTGGAGTTTTTGTTTTGTTTTGTTTCAGTACTAGGCCTTGGCATACTAGGCAAATGCTCTACCACTAAGCCACATCCCCAACCCTGTTATCTTTTTGAATAAGCTTTTTACTGCATTGACATTCTCATGTCCCTTGTGAACCACTAAAACTGTTTCTTTTAATTTGATCTCAAAGTTCCTCCTCATTCTTTTGTCACTTATCTCCCCCACCTGTGTATCTTCAGATGATCAGTCTTCAAACTTACTGTTCCTTCTGTTTCATTTGCTCTGCTTTCTGTATCTCATGTTCCATTTTTTTCATCTTGTTTAGTATACTTCTCTGCTCTAGAATTTCATTTTGAGTTTTAGAAATTACTGGAACCTGTGTTAAATTTCTCTCATAAAGTACTGAATTATTTCTATTTGTTTTCTTAAAGTTTGTCAAGTTTCTTTAGTTATTTTGAATTTTTCTGCCCAAGAGTGTATATATGTGTCAATTGTTTTGTGGTTGGTTTTGTGCACCTCATTTTGTATGTTAGATGAGGTCCTGGGGTCTGAGTGTTCTTTTTGCTTGGTGCACAGTGCCATCTATGCATTGTAGGATCAGATGTTTATAGGAGTCTTTGTAATGTGGTTTTTATTTATTTATTTTATTGAGTGACCTATTTTTGTCTCTGAACCTTTAGTTGCCTTTATTTGAGCGCTAGTTGGTGGCCAATGTGTAGGTTTGCTGATTATTAATGGTGGGTTGTCACAGTTTCAGCACTAGAGGGAGCCCCAACTCCATATTTGTCTCAAAATCGTAGTCTGCTGTTTAGATTTAACTGTGCACATGGCTACAAAGTTGTCTCTAGATGCCTCCCTCTGGGGTTATGGCAGGTCCAGATACTTTTTGCATAGCCTCCTACCAACCATCAAGTCTTGTAGGGTTCTGCCAACTTTACATTTTGTAATGCAAGGACCAGCCCCCAGGCTCTTAAGCAATGCCTTGGCAATATAGTTACTTCCCTTTTCTTTCCCAAAGACCATTTCTGGACCATTTTGCTTTTTGTGTTGTACTGTCCATGGCTGAGGATGGGCAGTTTTGTGACTTCCTATACCACAATTCAGGTTCACCTTTAGAACCCACAGTCTGCTAAGACCAGTGCAGCACAGTGGCAGTACTTAAGCCCCAAGTTGCTATGGGCTGCCAGCTGGTGTGGTGGACTTACAACTGTAGATCACAGGTACAGTTGATGTTGACCAGAATAGAAGTTCAGTTGCCTGGGCCCATGGGTCTCCACGTTATACCAGGGTGGGTCCAAAGACTCGGTCTGTGGTTAGTGGCCCAGTGATAGGGACTGTGGGAATCCTTCTAATGTTAGATTTCACTGAGTGCCAAGCTGTAGGGACCTGTGTATTCTCAGGGATGTACCCCAGGCTTAAGTTATAGCTTGTGCTGATTGAGGTGGGAACATAAGTCCATTCTACCAGAATGTAAGTTTTGGTGTCTAGACAGATACAGAAGCTCTGTTTGTCAGCAGTCACCTAAGGATAGGACCCTTTGAGTTCTCCCTGGTTCTGTTTCACCATGGCAACCTTAATACAAAGTTTGAAGGCACAGTACTGTGCTTTCTTTCCTGTCCTATGCCCTAGTAGATGGAGTCTTTCTCATTGCTGTCCTGTTCAAGACTGGAGGTGTGGTGGTGAAATCAGTGTCTTAGTCCAGTCTTCTGGTATTGTGAACTCAGAGGGTCAGTATGTGGACCCTTGTCTGGAGACAGGTAATGGCCTCTGCACCATTTTACTGCTTAATCCTCGTAGTCAGTTTGACTGGATTAAAAACTGCTGGAGTGGTGATTCGTTTATCAGGGTACTAATCTTAACCAATACACTAATTCCACTGATGACTTCATAGCTGAATGGGTTATTAAGAGTAGGGTCTAGTTGCAGAAAGTGGGTCATTGAAGCATGACCTCAGAGACAGTATCAAGTTCATGGTCCCTTACTGTGGCCCTTACACTGCTTTCTGCTTCCTGATGCCATGAGTTGAGCAGCATTCCTCCTGATGCCTTTCTTCCATGTTTCTGCCTTGTAGCCATCTGACCATAGTGTGAAAGCCCTGAATCTCTGTGCCAAAATAAAACTCTCTTTTAGTTGCAGTTGTCAGGCATGTTGTCCTAGTGATGGAAAAAAAACCTGCCTAATACAGAAAACTGATACCAAAAAGTATGGAGTTGCCTTGACTGTGCCTGATTGTATAGTTTCATAGACATGTTTGAAACTTGCTTGTAAGAATTTTTTTAAAAGTTTAGAGAAGAGGGATGGAGAAAAGACTTCAATAATGTAAGCAAATCTTGATGGATTGTGCCCAAAAACCCCAGCATATTGGTAGGAATATGGAGAGTAAAGGCCTGGCTCATGAAGTCTCAGTTGAGAATAAGTACTGTTGGAAGTTGGACTCTAAGGCATTCCTGTTCACATTCTGGTAAACAGTTTTGTCTATATTTCGTCCATGCCCTACAACTTGGTATAAGATTGAGTTTAAAGGTAATGGACTAATGGATCTGTCAGAGGAAATTTAAAGGTAGCTCAGTGTTTAGGTTGTAGATTAGCTACTGCTGGCTGCTTTAGCCAGATTTATATTGAGAATCTGGAGTAAAAAGCAGAACAGAAAAATTTAAAAAGCTTTGGATTTCGTCAGAGAAGAAGCACATATAAAGTTGCGGCCAAAAGTGGTGTGGTCATTGAAGAGATTAGCTCCATTAAAAACAAACAAAACAAAACAAACAAACAAAAAAACAAGGGCAAGACAAAGTTATTTGAGCCTGTACAAGATGTCTTGTTAGCATTCCAGGAATCCGTACGACTCCACCATTTATTCAATTTTCTCTGGAGTTCACACAAATGGGAGGAGTTCCCCTATGATCAGACTGTTTTTGTCTTTCACTTTAGACTCTCTGTACTCAGCTTGAGTCCTGGCTCCCCCTCCATGCCCATGCCATAGCCTTCAAGCCATTTCTTCCTGTCTCAGAAACTGTGCTCCCACAAATAAACCTACTCCTGCGTACCCCTTACCCCCTCCCACTGTGACCTGGTCTTCCTTGCAACAGACTACCCCTGCTGAGTCATCTACTACTACCCCCCCAAACAAAAACAAAAACACCTCTCTACCCTTTACAAAACATGTGTGACACTAAGGCCCATGCCCTTGTCTGCATCCGATTTTCCCTCTGTGTCCTAATTTAAAGCTTGCCTCCATTTCTTATCAAACTTCTCACAGTAAAGAATTCACTCATCTTAACCCCTTTCAACTTATCTAGTGCGATATTCATATCATTTTCCCCACTACTCTCTCTGTTGAGTGATGGTGAGCTTAGACACTGGTTGCCTCTACAGCAGGCTGAGGCCCACTGCTAAAATACAAAGACTCAGGCTTAATTGCTGTTCCTGCACAGGACTCTAGATGGAGCCACAAGCCTGATCACAAAGAAGGGGGAAAAATGCCAAGACTAGCCAATACAGTCTCACTGGTCTAGACAGGACCTCCATTTAATTAAGTACATCAACTTTGGCAAACTCCCCCCAAAAAATCTATCTAGACCCCTAAGAAAGTCCAGCCCAACCTATGGCCCAGCTTACAGAGGCCTTGAAAGCCCACATCCACTTTAAATCCCTTCTCAGTTGAGGGACAACTTTTTCTCAATATTCATTTCATTCTCCTGGAAGCTCCTGACATCAGGGCAAAGTTTCAAAAACAAAACAAAACAAAACAAAAATAAACAACAAAAAACAAAAAAAACAACGATGGTCTTCAAACCCCTATGACCAATCTTATGACCACGGCCTTCAGGGTTTATCAAAACTAACAACTTGACAGAGAAGTCTCCAAAAAACTTCAATACATCTGTCGTCTAGTTTCTTCTAACACTCTCATTAGTCCAAACCTCTTAGGTCTTGCTTTCAATGTGGCAAAATGGGACACTGGACAAATACAGTTTTTACTTTTATTTATTTATTTTGAGTAATCTCCACACTCGTTTTCATATTGTACTAGTTCACATTCCCACCAAGTTTTCCTTTTTCTTACCAGCATTAGCTATTTTTAGATTTTTTTGACGATAGCCATTTTTTCTGGTATAAAATGGTATCTCAAGTATATTTTTAATTTGCATTTCCCTGATGGCCAGCAGTGATGAACATTTTTTCATGTATGTATTGGCCATTTGTACTTCTTCTGAGAAATGTCTGTTCATTTTGGTTGTCCAGTTTTGATTGGATCTTTCATTTTGGAGAGGATTCTAGGGTTTTTTGTTTTTATTTTTTATATAGTCTTGAAGTTAGTTCTCAGTCCGTGACATAGCAGGCAAGTTTTTTTTTCCTATTTTGGAAATTGTCTCTTCACTCTGTTGGTTATTCCTGTGCTGTGGAGAAGCTTAATTTGGCTAGAGACTTTGTGTATGATCCTATTTGTTGATTCTTGATATTATTTTGTGTGCTATTGGGTTCTGTTCAGAAAGTCCTTGCCTTATATCCGTGTCTTCAAGAATTGCATTGTATTTTATCTTCTAGCAGATTAAATGTCTCTATTTAAACATTTAGACCTTAACACTTTCATATATTCTGAAGAAATTGGGAATAGACTTTGGCATCATACATTTTGTTTTTACTAGGTTAGTTTCCCTAGTATTAGATTGTGCTATGGAGAAGAATCTCATTTCAGTCTCTTCAAAGCTATATACTTGATAGTTACTGTTTTGAAGTCTGTGCTGTTGAATACCAACTCAGATGGTTGTTTTCTGGTCTTCCAATCCTCCATTTCACTGCCGCTAGAGCACCATTCTCCATTAACAGGGACATTGTAATTCTTTTGTACTGCTCTTCACATTACTGCTGGATTAAAGTGTATAAAGCAGAGTGCTTATCCGTCATTTCCACACTTGAATGTACTCTATAGAATAATTTGCTACTGCTCAGTGCAGTGATGGCAACCTTTTAGAACTTTTAGTGATTTCAGTAACTGGCTGTGGCACATGTGCTGTAGGTTTGCTACCACAGCCCTTGTGTCTTTTTTGTGGCCTAACATTTTTGGCTACTTCTTTTCCTCCTTCCCTCTCTTCATTCTCTTAATTTTTTTACATTCATTTCCCATTCTTTTTTCTTGACACTATGCTTAGGTCAACCTGTTTGCTAAATAACTATACCAGTAGAATGATTAATATCTTGTTTATACTGTTTTATCTTTCTTTTGAAATAGCTTTTCCTCAGCTTTGCATGTCTAAAATCTACCAGTGTGCCCAGTTCAAATAACTTTTCTATGAATGCCTTCAAGCCAAGTTATCATCTGTTAAAATAAGATCACTTCTTTGCTATGAGACACATCCTGTTTCTTTTTCCCTGCAGTTCCTATGCATACTTGCTACTTCTGAATTTTGTTTTATAACTTTTTATCTTGGAAAATATTAGGAATATACAAAGAATTCAAATGATGTTTACAGTATGTTGAACTCATCTGTATCTATCACCCAGCTACAACAGTTAACATTGTGATATTTTGTTTAATTTTTGTCTCCCCCTCCCTTTCACATTCCATGCATTATTATTGTTAATTCTTTGAAGTGATATTTACTTGCCTCAAAATTACATATATTAGTTGAATAGTGTTGACCATTAAGTGTGCAAATGAAACCCAGTTCCCTTTTATAATATACGTGAGTGTTTATCTTCAAAGAATTTCTTTTATCCGCTTTCAGTCTTTCCACCCTTAGGCAAGCACTGCTTAATTTTTTTACCTGTTTGTTTTTCTTTTTGCTTCTAGGTAAACAAAATTATATTGTATAGCATACTGTTTCTTAGTTTTATCCTTGTTATTGCCTACTCAGTGGTTATTCCTTGGTCAGTTGTTCACTACATTTTGCTGCTGAGTATTCTGTTGTATGACTATTCTACCATTTATCCATTTGGTTAACGGGCATTGTAGTTACTGTCAGCCTTGGGCTATGAATATTTGCATACAAGACTGTGTATATAATTGATTTATAAAGGCATCATGAACACTGAATTATATGGTATTAAACCACTGCTTCTAGGGGAAATACAAGAGTAAGCTCCTAAAAGCCTTTAGTTTCAATGTTTCTGTCAATCAACACATAACTGTGTTTATTTTACTTTACTTTATTTTATTGTATAGAAAATAAAACCTAACAAAATAAAACAGAATAAAGCCAATCAAAACAAACCAGTGAAGTGTTACAGGACTTTATAACAGAAAACTAGTAAATCAACGATGGCTACCATAATGCCTCTTGTTATCTTCAAAATTGCTACCCATATCATCAGACATAGTAAAATCAAATAAAACAGACAAGAATAAAACTAACCAAACAGAACATTGAATGAAACAAAACAATAAAATGGAACTAAACAAAACAGTGAGACCATTATTGGATTTCAAAAACAAGACAAAAGGAAATCCCCTGTATTTGCTATATTGCATAGTGTTGTCCTTTTAATAGATGCTCAGACTACCTGCCTTAGCCTTCAAAGTCAGTCAGACAATTACAAGCGGTATGTTTTTTGGTACCTCAGTTGCTGTCAATTCAGCCTGTCCTCCGAACCAGCTGGTTGCTTGGGGGTAAGGGAAGTTTTCTTGTCTCTCTGCTTGTACTGGTTGGCTCAAAGGAAAGGCAGATCGACTTCTTGTTATACTCCTCCCAGACCCAGCACAGCTTCTACTGACTCACAGGCAGGGGCAAATTGGCTTCTTTATCTTTCTGGGCCCTGCATGGTCTATAACTTTATATATATGTATGTAATGATAGTCTATTTAATATATTGTGGTGGGTTAACTAATGGTCAACTTCTAAAACCCAGCTGAACTGAATCAGCATGGTGCTGGGTGTGGAAAGCCCACCTGAGGATTGTTGCCATCAGCATAAAAAGAGAACTGGAGAAGCTGGTGTGCTGTTCATTCTCCTGGAGTAGTTTGTTACACTGCGTTTCATGATATGAACTCAGCTATTCTCATCATCAGAGGAGCTTGGGACCTCGCTATTGCTGAGGATGGCTGCAGTTCTTCTCTAGAGAGCTCTAATCCTTACTTTGAGTAATCATTATTATCAGATTCCATATTTTTTAGTTTATCTACTTAGTACAATGTATTTGTGACACCAAAATTAACATTCTCAGTGCTTTCAAAATAATTTGTAAATATGTGCAAGGTGGCAAAAAAATTGATTCACCTAATGAACACATTCTACACCACTGTGAAACAAAGCAACACTCTATTTTAGTAAAGATAAGTTTATTTGCTTAGCTTATAAGTCAGGTAACTAGCTAGTGGAAGGGTCTGAGGTGTAGAGTGTGATGACTGGCCATATTGATAAAAATTAAGAAATACAATGAACTAGGATTTTGGACATTTGGGCAAAGAATGATTTTCCTCAGGAAGCATGTAATGCAGCTCATATCCTGGTAATAGTAGGTGCACTAAGTTCCTGAATTTTGAGGAAATTACAATGCAAATTAACCAGTTTCTTCTAAGATACCAGTTTCCTATAAATCCTACATGTTGAAGTACTGGGTTAAAAATGTGTATTCCAATTGGTCATCTTAAATACAGAGCCACCTGTGGTAGATAGCTAATAAGCAATTCTTTGATCTGTTTATTTATAATCACCTCTAGGTGGGGGGAGTGGATGCAGTTTCTTTTTGTAGTATCCTTAATTATTGGGTCTTGACCTAGATCCCCAATCTCCCAAAAGAGTGTATGGCGAAGGCTTAAAATGAGACAAATGGTATGATTTTAGAGCTCCAAGGAGGGTCAAAACCCTTTAGCTGAGTTCAAGACTCTGAGGGCTAAGACAAAGACTTCTCTGGACCGCCTATTTGTATTAGGTCCAAAACAAAGGGAGAAACTGAGGAAAGCACAGGGAATGAGCAGGACCTTGGGAGTCACTTCAAGGACGTCTCCAAAGTAACGAATCATGTCAATTTAGGAGAACCATCTTATCTTGAAGACATGATAGGAGTCAGACTGTAGGAGTAATTCCTATAGCTGCAGTTTCTATCAACTTAATTGATGTTGAGCCAGGTGTCCTCAGCTATAGCCTTATCTTGCCTTTTGAGGTATCTTTGGCCTCACAGGCCACTACAGGCCTCAGCCAGGACCAGTGATTCATAGAGATTTACTTACTATGAATCAGCTCCCGTTGCCAGGCAAGTGGCTGAGGCCTAGGACAGACTCACAGGTAAACATAGAAAGCCAATTAGTTAATTTTAAATTCTGTTCAAGGCCGCTTCGTAGTGGTCTCCAACACTTGATCACTTTAGTATCATGATTATGCTAGCCTTATAAAATAAGTATGAAGCTAAATATTTAGTAGAATATACCAGTAAAATTGTCTTTGGCTGGAATCTCGTTTTGGAAGTTTCTGTTTATAGGATTTTGTTTTTTGGAAGAGTAAGAATGTCCATACACTAAAATGTGTAGTTTTATATATTTTCATATATGTATTCTTTGTGATACTCTTACCACAATTAAGATGGTGAAACTATCATATACCCCAAAAGATTTTTTGCATCTCTTGATAATCTTTTTTCCCCTGTCCTCGTACCTCTATCTTTTGCTCTTTTATTTCATAATACTTAGTTTGCATTGTCTGAAGAGTTGTATAAATATAATTACACAGTGTATAGTAAGTTTTTAGAAACTTTTTTTAACCATAATTATTTTGAGGTTGCACCCTCTTCCTCCATTGGATGTCTATTCCAGAATTTGTTTATCCAACTACCCATACATGTACATTTAGTTGTTGCTAACTGTTGAGTATTGGAAGTAAAATTGCTATAAACATACATGTTAAAGAAGTTTGTTTTTATTCTTTTAAGTACCTAGGACTGGAATGGCTGGATCATTTGGTAAGTACAGTATTTGTTTTACTTTAGAAACTGCTAAGTTGTTTTCCAAATTGGTGTTTTTTACTAACAGTGTTAGTGAAAGATTTACTAACAGTGTTAGTGAAAGAAAATCACTCTTTTTAATTTGAGCCATGTAAAAGTCTTATCTAGTTTAATTTTAGTTTCAAATTATGTTTCCCAATTTACTACTACTAATGTTGAGCCTCTTTGTAGGATTGTTTGTTGTTTTAACCATATGTATGTCTTATTTGGTAAAGGCTGGTTCAAATCTTTTATGTATTTTTTAAACTGAGTTTTTCTTAATGAGATTTGAAAGTTTGTTACATAGTCCTAGATATATGCTCTTCAAATACAGTCCACACCTTGTTTTTTCATCCTTACAGCAGTGGTTTATGAAGAATAGAAGTTTTAAATTATCGTTAAAGTCATTATTGCTTTAGAAGAAAACACAGGATGATATCTGCATGAGGAGCCTATAATACAACTAAATACAACTATTGTGTTGTAAAAAAGAGCCTGTTAAAATGAAAATACAAACAGACTGGAGGAAATACTTACAAATTCCATGTCTTACAAATTCGATAGTACAAAGGTAAAAGAAAAAATCCATTAACTAATCTATTATGGGCTAAATTGTGTCTGCCCAAAATTTATATATTACACTTGTAACTCACAGTATCTCAGAATGTGACTGTATTTGGAGGTAACCTTTATTTATTTGTTTTTTGTTTGTTTGAGGTAGGGTCTTGCCATGTAGTTCAGGCTGGCCTTGAATTCCTGGCAATCCTCTTGCCTCAAGGTTGTGCCACCACACCTGGTGGAGGTAGAACCTTTAAAGAGATGATTGAAATGAGATTGTATGATAGATGCTAATCCAATATGATTGGTGCTTTTATAAGAAGAGATGGTGACATGCATAGTTGCATGTGGACCAAAGGACAGCTATGCAAAGACAAAGAAGAAAGGCTGGTTACAAACCAGAGAACTTATATGCTGTTTTGTTGTGAAAGTGCCAAAAACTAATAAACAATCCTATTATAATCTGTGCAAAAGATTTGAACCAGGTAGTTTACCAAAAGGGATAATTGGTTGGCAAAAAGGTACATAAAAAGATATTCAGCATTATTACATTTAGGGAAATAAAAATTAAGACCAAATTAGGATATTGCTACAAATTTGTTAGAACAACTAAAATTATAAATAGTCGTATGAAATGTTGATAATGATATGGGACAGATTTCATCCTCCGTTCATTGTTGAAGAGAATGTCACATGGCAGGCACTCTGGAAAAACTTTTGATATCTTCTTATAAAATTTAATATATGGGCTATTAGTTGCATTATTAGGCACCTATCCCAGTGCAGTGAACTTGTGTTAAGAGCTTTATTTCGAACAGTCTATACTGTGAAAACTCAGATGCGCTTCATTGGGTGGATAGTTGACAAAACACTGGCTTGTTCATAAAATGGAATAGTACTCATCAATAAAAGTAACAAAGTATTGATAAATGTAACAACCTGGGTAGACTTCAAAGACAGTAAAGAAATCAGTTCCAGAGGATTACATAGTTTAAAAAGAAAAAAAAGAGCCAAAAAATAGCAGAGATGAGGAAGAGATTAGTGGTTGCCATAGGTCAATAGCCAGAAGTGGTCTAGAACAAGAACGTGAGTACAAAGAAGAAATATTAAGGAGGTTATTTTATACTTTGGCAGTTATTTTTTAGTTTTCAAATTATTTTATATCATAATTTTGTAGTGGTTAAATCTACACATAATACAAAACTACATACAACTACACTATATAACACTTATTCACACATGAATACATGGAAAATTGATGAAAATGTTTTTATGCTGGTTAATAGTAATGTACAAATGTCAGTTTTCCTGGTTTTGATATTGTACTGTAATACATTTAAAAATTGGGGAAAACTGAGTGAAGGATATGTTGAACTTTAACAGTTTTGCAGTTTCCTGTGAGTCTTATGACTACTTCAAAATAAAAAGTTATGTTACAATGAAGTTTAATTCACTAATTTTTCCTTGTATACATTGTATTTCAGTATTGAGTCTAAGAAATTTTCAGATTTTTTAGAAAGAGAATTTCTGTTGTGTCCTAATGTTCATTTTTTGACTGCGTATCAGTCAGTGTTTTACTACAGAAACAGATATAACCCGAGATACACATATATATAAGAAGTTACATGAGTGGCTTATGATGGTCACTCAGAGTTGAATCAGGAAGAGTGTGCAGAAGGTATCTGTACCCTGGAGAGTGAACGTTTCAGTCCAAGGTCTGGAGTTCACTACAGTGTCCCATGCAAGTCTGTATCAGGGACCCTGATGGGTCTACTACAGAAGGCTGAAGAGTCTATACTAGAAGGTCAAAGGATCCATGGCTGAAACCAGAGTTTGCACTGGGAGGCTGAAGAGTCCATGCTGAAGCTAAAGAGTCATTGCTAGAAGCTGGGAGATGATGTCCAAGGCAAAGACAAAGATGGAGTTCCTCTGAGGAACAGAAGCAGAAGTGTCTTTTCTTATTTTCATATTTATACCATCCTAGAGACAGGCTGCCCTAAGGTGGACCTTTACAGCGTAACTAGGGTATAGAATTCCTGAGCCCATTCAGCTAAATTCCTCTTAACTAAACTTCTCAAATTGACACAATCAATCAACCATTACAGACCTTGTGTGACTCTATAAAGATTGTTTTGGTGACATTGAGACATAACAATATTGAGTCTTTTGACTCACAGGAGGTATATATTTCTATAATACTACATTTTAAAAAATTCATTTTTATTACATATTTGCTATTCATAATGATTACATTTATTGTAAGGAACTGATACAGGTAAATAACATAGTTCTTTTGACCGTTCTTTTCCTTCTCCTCTCCTACTTCATCCATCTTTTGATCCCCATCCATTTCATTTGCAAAAAAAATCTATCCCCTGGTTTCCAGTTATCCAATTTATTGGTCTTTGAAATTGTATAGTTGGGTTTCTCATATAAAAGAAGCCATGAGAAATTTAAGCTTCGGTGTGTGATTTATTTCATTTAACTTGGTCTCATAGCACATCCATTTTCACACAAATGACTCAAGTTTATATTTAATTTTTTGAGAAATCTATATTGATTTATATTGTGGTTTTACCAGTTTACATTTTCAACAGAAACATAGAAGGGTTTCCTTTTTTTCACAGCCTTACAGCATTAATTATTATTTAATTTCTTGGTGATAGACATTCTTTCTGTAGGAACACAGAATCTCGTTGTTGTGTGTTGTTTCAATTTGCATTTGGCCAAGGATGTTGAACTTTTTTTCATGCAACTATGGGTCACTTGTATTTCTTCCTCTGAAAAGTGCCCTTTTATTTTAACTATTCAGTTTTGGATTGGGTCTTATTTTATAGGGTCTCATTTATTTGAGTTGTTTATATGTTCTATATATTAGTCCTTTGAGGAGTAGCTGTCAAAATATTTTTTTTTCCTGTTACATAAGTTGTCTCATTACTCTATTGCTTGTTTCCTTTGTTGTTCAGACACTTTTTAAGTTTGATATAATCCCATTTGTTGATTTTGATGTTTCTTGTGCAGTTTGAGTTTATTGTTCAGAAAGCCCATTCCTACCATATCTCTTTAAGAGTTTTATCTGTTTTATTTTGTATAAGATTAAATGTTTCTGTTTTAAATCTAAGTCTTTGATTCATTTTTATTTTATTTTATACATGGTTATGATTATGTAACTAGTTTCAGTCTTTTGTATGTATATAGCTACTTTCCCCAGCACCATTTGTTAAAGAGACTATCTTTCCTTCAGCATGTTTCCATTCCTTTTGCGAATGTGCCTGGGATTGTTTCTGTATCTTCTATTCTGTTCCATTGATGTCCATGATTTTTGTTTTTAATTTTAAAGATAGTAAAAACCAACAAAACAAGATAGAACAAAGCCAATCAAAGCTGTGCAGCAAAATTGGGACAGAACTTCAGTACAGGATACTGGAAAAACATTAATAGCTACCATGTTTTATCTTGTTATCATCATAATAGTTGTCTATTCCATCAGGTGCAGCAGAATCAAACCAAAAACAACACTATAAAACCAATCAAAACAATATTGAATAGAGCAAAACAATTAATCAGAACAAAGCATAACAGTGAAAACAATTGTATACTGTCATCTTTCCAAGAGATGCTCAGACCGATGGCCCCAGGTCAGCATAATCAACCAAGCAATACAATCATTTAGTTGCTTTTGGAACTTAGTTGCTATCAACTCAAGTTGACTTCAGAACCATCTGGTTGCTAACGGGGGTTGGGATTGGGCGGGTGGATGGTGTTTGATTCTCAGCCCCTGTGCATGCCAGTAGGCTCACTGGAGGTGCTGTCCTTTTTTTTCCCTGGACACGTGCAGCTTGCACAGCTTACCAGGAATGCTGGCTAGTTAATTTCTTGGTTGGTCCTCCAAGTCCCAGTGTGGTGGATCCCATGTCTGTTTTTGTGCCAGCTGTTTTTATTATGGTAGTTGGTTAATATAAGTTGCAATTCAGGATTTTGATAGCTTCTGCTTTGTTCCCGGGACTGCTTTTGCTATTCTGCTTCTCTTCTGGGGTTACATATGAATTTTAGGATTATTTTTTGCTAGTTCTTTGATGAATGTTGTTGGGATTTTCATTGGACTTTCACTAAATCTATATGTCAGTTTTGGTATTATGGATATTTGGAGAATATTGGTTCTGTCTATTGAGGGGATAGCTTTCCATTTTCTGATGTCCTCTTTGATCTCCTTTTTCAGAGTAATATAGTTTTTGTTACATAGGGTCTTTACTTCCTTGGTTGGGTTAATTCCTAAGATTAATTTTTCTTATTGTGAACGATATCATTTTCCTAATTTCTTTCTCAATGAGTTCATTATTGGTATAAATGAACACTACTGATTTTTGTGTGTTAAGTTTTTATCTCTTACCTTATAGAGTTTACTGGTACTAGGAGTCTTTTCATGGAGTTATTTGGGTTTTCTATGTAAAGAATCATCCATGATAAGGGAAGTTTGATTTCTTCCTTTTCAGTTCATTTCCCCTTTAAAAAATCTTACCTGATAGCTTTGGCTAAGATTTTGAGTACTGTATTGAACAGGAGTGGTGATAATGAATAAGCTTTCTTCTGGTTTTCTCCATTTATTATATTTGCAGCAGGTTTGTTATATATGGCTTTTAAAGATTGAGATTAAGGAAAAGGAGCCATTCCAGCCCCACATGCCATCAGGACTCTCTCCCAGGTAACCAGCAGGGGCAGGGAGAAGCAGCCAGCCCAGCCCCCGCATGCATACAGGACACCATCAGGACTCACCAGTGTACAGGTCTGGAGAGCCAGCCATCCAGGCCTTGGAGAAGCTATGAGTATCTGAAGAAGCCTGCCCTTACCCCACTGACTTCTGGGGACCCTGGGTTAGGAAAAACCCAGGTGCCTGATCCATCCCCCTACACTGAATTGTTTTTTCCTGGTTCCTTGTTATTTTTAAGAGGAGCAAAAGGCCATCTCTGCCTCCAGCCCAAACAGAACAGGTCCAGGAGACATGGACATGAAACAAAGTGGAAATTTCACACTTGAAACTTTTGATCATGCTCTTTGGTGAAATGGTTTGTACTCACATGGGTGAACATCATGTTGTCCCTAGTATAAAACACTGAAGGAGTTAGTGGGATCCAAAATGTACAATATTGTGAAAGGGAAGAAACGTCTAAAAAGAGAAGGTAGTAGCCATTGTTAATTCCCTATTATCTTGTTTTGAAATCCACACTTTCACTGTGTTTTAGTTCTGTTTTGTTTGGTTTGATTCTCGTATGTAGTCCTATATCACTTTCACTGTTTTATCTTGATTGGCTTTATTCTGTTTTATTTTGTTTGGTTGTCTAGTTTTAGAATTTGGGTAAATCTTGCTTCCAGGTATAAATTGGCAATATCCTTTCCTTTTAATTTCATTGAAGTGTTTGATTATCTTTGGCATTAGGTCTTGCCTTGAGTTCTTATATAACTCTTGTCATATATTCATTGAGTCCTGAGCGTTTCTTACCATTAGTAGTTTTTTAACTGTCTCAACTTTATTGCCTTATATTGGATTATTTAAGATTTTTATATTTCTTTGGTTCAGTCTTGGTAATTTATACGTATCTAGGAATCTATCCATTTTGGGGGGTTATCTAATTTATTGGGGTTACAGGTTCTCAAACTAGTTTTGAATAAATGGGATTTTTGGCAGTGCCCATAGTGATTTTGCTTCCTTGTTTCTAATTGCATTAATACAGTGGACCCTTGACTTACAGACTCAGTTCATTTGCCAGGGCTGATTGTAACTCAAGCTGGTTGTAAGTTAGGACTTTTTCCCATTAGAAATAATGGAAATACCCATAATGGGTTCCGAATCTTCCAAAGCACCCCTTAATAACCTTTTCATAATGAAAAGGGATGTATAATGTGTGTAATTTACCAGAATGTTTCCCAGTGTGTGTTTAGCAGAATGCATTCTGGTTATAATCAAAAGGGATGTATAATGTGTGTAATTTACCAGAATGTTTCCTGGTGTGTGTTTACCAGAATACATTCCTATGTATGCAATAAAAAGTTATAAAATGTGCATATTTCACTAGAAACAACAAATTCATACTGTATTCACCATTCAAGTTGCTATCTTTGGCTTATAGGAATGGAGGGTGAAATGGAAGGTGGCTATTTGATGTCCATAAGATCATCAGGAATCTGGCTTTCTGGTGACCTTTTTCTCTTTGGGAGAGTTTGTAGCCCACTAGGACCTACTTCTGGTTCATCAGATCTCAACCTTTTCAGAACCAAAAACTGGTCTAAAGTTGTCTGTTTATGTGTTTTCTTTAACCCTGTTCTGTAGTATGACATGGCATTGTTGTTATGCAAGTGAATGCGATGATTGGTTTTTTTTCTCTTGTCTGTGTGGGTCTTCTCTACAAATGTTTATAACTCAGTCCATTGTTTTCAGGTTTCCTTTATATCAGAATAACTTTGCTGCACTGGTTGTTGATACTCCTCCCCCTCTTCTTCAGAAAACTCAGCTGCCATTCTCTGTTGCTCATCTAGAAGTTGCTGAAGTTCCTCTGTAGATAAATCTCTGAACGTTTCTCCACTAGTTCCTTAAAATCACTACTGTCTGCCTGCAAGCCTATGGACTCTGCTAATGTGACAGTGTCATCAACTGCAGGGTCATTTGAAGGCCCAGGCTCCTCTACACAGGCTTCAAAGTCTCTCTCCTGTATAATTTCAGGCCACACTTTCTTCCATTCGGATCTCAGTGTTCTTAGACATTGGCCCAGGATGTCTCAATTAACCTCACATAGGAAAGGATGTTGTAATGTTCCTTCCAGAATTCTTTGGGGTTAAATCTGTATCTGAGACCATCTGGAAGCTCTTCAGCAATAGTTCCTTGGTATATAGCATCTTAAAGATAGCTATAACCTGCTTGCCCATAGTCTTCAGTACAGGAGTTGTATTAGGTGTTAGGGATACTTGAATGAACATTCTTCAGCCCATTCATCCAAATCTCATGGGTGAGGAGGAACGTTGTCCATGATAAGGCGCACCTTAAGTGGTAAACGTTTGTATTTCTTAACAACAGGACAGAAAGTTTCCCCAATCCACTGGAGAAATAGTACTCTTGTTACCCAGGCTTTTGCATTAGATCTCTGCACTATCCCTATCCTATTCTTCATGACATTTTCTGAATACCCTAGAGATCTCAGAGTGGTAACTTGAGAGGCTTTATTCTGAGGTCTCCATTCACAATGGCACATAGCAGTAAGTTTAACCTAAAGATAGGTTAACCTTAGCATAGGCTTGTGGCCTGGCATTTTCTTCTGTTCCTGGGTAATATATATTCTCCTGGGCATTTTGTTCCAGAAAAGGCTAGTTTTATCACAGCTGAAAACTTGTTGAGATTTAAAGCATTTCTCTGCATCATAGTTTTGAAGTGGTATATGTAATTTTCAGCAGCCCTTTGATCAGTATCGGATGCCTCACCATGCCTAGTTATCCTGTGGACTCCAGTTCTTGCTTTAAAATTGTGAAACCACCCTTACTGGCACAAAATATTTCACCATTATCACCTGTTGATGGATGATCCTTTACGAGTTCTACATTTATAGCCCTAGCTTTTTTATGGATGATAGGCTCAGGCAATAGTGTGCCATCTGCCTTTTGTTTATTCACACTAATAGTAACCTTTCTACCTCATCTGACACTGCTGATTGTGACTTGCAGTATATGTCTTGTTTTACCTTTTTTTGTAGGATTGGCTATGCATTGCCTACCTTGTTTATTCTTTCTAATAACCAGGACTTCAATGAATTGATTGTTTGTATTTTTTTAAAAAATCTCAATTTCACTAATTTCTGCTCATCTTTATAAATTCCTTCTTTATACTTGCTTTAGATTTCTGTTATTCTTGTTTTTCTAGGACCTTGAGGTTCATGACTGAGTTACATATTTGAGCTTTCTGTTTTTCTAATGTGCAGGCACAGCTATAAAATTGCATTTTAGGACTGTTTTTATAGGTTCTGATGTGTTCTGCTGACATTACCATTAGATTCTAGGCTCTAATTTTTTCCTTGATTTCTTCTGTTACCCATAATTATTTAACAGTGTTATCATTTCATCTCCATGTGTCTGCATAATTTCTGTGGTTTCTTTTGCCATTCTAGTTTCATTGCATTATGACAATATGCCTGGGATAACTTCTATTTTTATTTAGCCATGGTTTATGGGCTAATGTGTGTTCTATGTTGCAGAAAGTTTCATGCTGAGAAGAATGTGTATACTACTGTTCAGTGGAATACTCTATAGTTATCTATTAACTCCATTTGTTCCATGTGTGGTTCAGCTCTGATTTGTCTTTGTCTTTGTCTTTGTCGATTTTTGTCTATTTCATCTGTTTGCAATATTGTAGTATAGAGGTTCCCCAGTAGAATTTCATTGATGTTTATTTGATCTTTTTTGTCCAGTAGTATTTGTTTCATAAAGTTGGATGTTCCAGTATTTGGTGCATATGTATTTATAATTATTATCTCTTATGTTGAATTGTAGTTTCCTTCTTTGCCTTTTCTGATGTGTTTTTCCAATTTGTAGTTTCCTTCTTTGCATTTTCTGATCTGTTTTTCCTTGAAATACCTTTTGTATGAAAATAGGGTAGCTGCTATTGTTTGCCTTTAGGTCCCATTGATTGAAATATTGTTTTCTATGCCTTGATTTTTTTAGTCCATGGATTTCTTTTCAAATTGTATTTTTTGTACAGAGCATACTGTTGGGTTTTGTTTGTTGATCCAGTCTGCCCATCAATATCTTTTGATTGGGGAGTAGAGAACAGTTTCACGAGTTATTACTAACAGGTATTGACTCGTTCCTGTCATTGCATTATTTTCCTGGTGCTGATTGTGGTTTGTTTGTTTTGTTTTACTTTCTGTATAACTGCGTAGCTTGCCTCGTGTATTCATTTGGTTACACTTTTTGGCATTACTGGCTTCTCTGTCACTTTCTAGGATTTCCTGGAGTGCTGGTTTAGTGGTCATGAGTTTGTTAAGGTTTTCTTTGTCATGGGAACACTTTATTTCCCCATCAATTTTGAAAGATAGTTTTGTAAGATACATTATTCTGGGTTGAAAGTTGTTTTCTTTGAAGGTTTGGAATGCTTCACTCCAAATTGCCTTGGCCTTCAAGCCAAGGCTATTCTTAAGGACTTTTTAGATTCTGTCCTGTGTTGGAGTTCTAAGATTTTGTCTTTGATGTGTCATAGAGAAGTTCTTTTCTGATCATGCTGTTTGAGGTTTTATGTGCTTTGTTTGCCTAAATGTGAAAATTTTTCCCATATTTGTGAAGTATTTTTACTGTTATTTCTATAAACAGAATTTTTGTGCCATTTGCACCATTTTCTGATTTTTTACTAATTATACTTAATTTTAGGTTAGTTTTCTTTGCATAATGTAGCAGGTATTGGGTCCATTTTTTATTTGATTTCTTGTCATTTATAAGGTATCTTTTAGTATGTGGTCACATGCATTAGCCTTACCTTCTAGTTCTGACACTTTTTCCTCTCCTTGAAAAAAAAGATTGCCAACTTTTGTCTTCAATAGTATTTCTCAGAGTAAAGTATTTTCCCTTAGGTTTTAGGTTGTGGCTGATGACCTCACTTAGATAAGAACAACAGATACACACATACCCTTGTATGGCAGTGAACTATGGAAATAAATCACATTTGGCAGTATTTCTAGGCTACTTATGGTGATTCTTAGCCTGTTTTATGAGACTGACTAGAATTAAGATCTACATAAGCCTGACTACCCAGAACACCACCATGACCCTTGTTCCATCATTATATCTGGAAAACATACCCATTATCATATAGGTGATAAAATCAGTATCACAGAGTCAAACTGCTTTTCTCATGCTGAACAACTTTTAACCCCGACTTGGGTATACTGTGGGTGTTTCACAGTTACTAACATGTTTTTAGATTATGGTAGTGATTTCTAGTTGGACCACCATACTCTGACCATACTATTGAAAGTACTGTGTCATTTTTTTTACTGTTTGCAGTGTTTGCAATATGACAGTAGTATGTCTTTTATCACAAAGGCCAATCTATGGTTGAAAGTTAAAAGTATTGAATGGAGTTTCTACATTGTGTACCATATACAACATCTAGTTCGTCAAGCACTGGACCCTTCCATCCTTCTGGAGCACATATCTTGGTGAATATGACCATCTTCAGAGAAGAGTTATTTTCACTTGACTGCTTCCAATCTAGTGGGTAGGAGATTACATAGACCTGTTTTTAAAATTCAGGATTTTATGCAGACCATTTGTAAATATACTACTTTCTTTCCTCAAACAGAAGCCCTGTACCAGCTGAATGGTACACTTTCAAGGTAACAGCTTAGCCAAAAGGAGTTGGCTAGTGAGTGCAGACTTTCTTTGTTGCTAGGATTATATGCATTCTAATTCTCATGATATTTGATGCTTGCCCTTTAAATACTCATTAAAAGTTTATCTGGTTTCTTATCCCATTATAGTTAGTTCTTCCGTTACTAAGTAGCTCTTCTTTCATATTCTAGGTTTTAGTTCATGTAGGTTTCTTTGCCTTTTAGCTTTGTGATAGTTTTTTTCTTTTTAAAAGTATTTTTTGTTGTTTATTCAGTATGTTTTTGATTTTAGGATGACAGTGACATTCTCTTGTGACTGTATCTTATACAGAATGGAATTCTAAGGAATTTTAAAAATTATTTTTGAAATTTTAAAAAAATTGACAAATTATATGTATTTGTTGTATACAACATGATTTGAAGTACATATGTAAATGACAATATTTTCTGGCTGACTGTGTGTGTGTGTGTGTGTGTGTATGTGTGTGTATGTGTGTGTGTTCCCTTTATTAAGAAAGATTCCTAATCTTAGTAGTAGGATTGCTGGATCATATAGTATTTCTGTTTTTATTCTCTTAAGAAATCTCCTTGCAGTTTTCTATGATGGCTACATTAATTTAGATTCCCCACAATGGAGTACATAAGGGTTTCCTTTTCTCCACGTCCTTTCAACATTTACCTTCATTTAGTCTTTTTGATAATAGCCATCCCAGTATCTATGTGATATTAGTTCATTGTGTTTTTCATTGGTATTTCCTTGCTGATTAGTGATGTTGAGGGATTTTTTTTTTAGTATACTAGTTGGTCTTTTTTTCTTTTTTTCATCCCCTCTAGTTGATTATTTGTATGTCTTTTTTTTTTTTTTTTTCTGTACCAGGGATCTAACTCAGGACCTCACACTTGCCAGGCAGGCACTTATGCCACTGAGCTAAATCCTAGGCCTGTATGTCTTCTTTTGAGAAATGTCTATTCACATCTTTTGCCCATTTATTAATTTGATTATTTTTGCTATTAAATTTTTGCTTTAATTATATATTTTGAATATTCCTTAGCAGAAAGTTTGCAAATATTATCCTATAAGTTATCTTTTCACTCTGCTGATTATTTAATTTGCTTTTCAGAAACTTTTGGTTTGATATAATTCAGTTTGTCTGTTTCTGGTTTGTTGCCCATTGTTTTAAGATAATATCCACAAAAGCACTGCCCCAATGTTATGGAACATATCCTTAGTGGTGTCTCCTAGTACTTTGGATCTTATATTTAATGCTCTAAATGTTAAGGTGATTTTGTGTAGCATGAGAGGTGCTAGCTAATTTCAATCTTCTGCATATGCATGTTGAGTTTTCTGTATAATTTATTAAAGAGACTAGCCTTTCTCCATTGTGTCTTCTTGGCACTTTTGTTGAAAGTAAGTTGGTGCAGATATCTTAATCTGTTTGGATATGTTTATTCTTGTATATTTTTTGTAACAGAGATTGTTTTCTTCTTCAGGTAGTTCCTTGTAGATATGGAAATGCTATTGGTATTTTTATGGTTTTTTTGATCTTGGATTTTTTGTGAATTCACTGGTCAATTCTAATATTTTTTGGATGGAATTTTTATATTTTTTACATATGAGATCATATTACCTACAAAGGCTTATTTGATTCTTTCCAAATTGGATAACCTTTATTTCATTCTCTTACCTAGTTCTCTTTGTTAGGATTTTCAGTACTATGTTGAATATAAGTTGCAAAACTGGGCATCCTTTTTTTTTTTTCCCTAGTAGAAAAGATGTTAACTTTTCTTCATTTACTATGACAAGCGCTCTGGGTTTGTAATTACCTTTATTGTGTTGAAGCACATTAATTCTGTATTTAATTTTTTGAGAGATTATCATAAAGGGCAGTTAGATTTTTGTCAAAATTTTCTTTTTCTGTATCTATTTAAGTTATCATATGGTTTTCATTATTCATTCTGTTAATGAGATGTATTATACTCATTGCTATACTTATGTTGGACCCTCCTTAAATCTCTGGGATGAATTCTACTTGGTTGTGGTGAGTGATTTTTATTGGATTTGGTTTACTAGAATTGAACGTTGAGGATTTTTGCATCTCTGTTCATAAGGGTTATTGGTCTGTAGTTTTCTTTTTTTTGTTGTGTCCTTGTCTGGTTTTGGTATGAGGGTAATGTTGGCCTTATGGAATGAGACTGGAACTGTTTTTATTCCTCTACTATGTTTTTTTTGTAATAGTTTGAGAAAAATTAATATTAGTTCTTCTTTACATGTTTGGTTGAATTAAGTAGTGAATTCTAGTCCTTGATTTTTCTTTGATGACACACTGTTTCTGATTTAATCTTATTACTCATTATTGGTCTATTCAGATTGTCTGTTTGTTCATAATTTAGATTTGATAGTGTTAAGGTCCTTTTCTGGTGGATGACGTTTTCTGCTTGAGCTTTGACACTTGAATCATATTCTCTTTTACTGCCAAGTTCTGGCAGAGAAAAATGAAGCTAGTACTACTTTTCTGAACAAGACAGATGTTTTTCTAATTAAATATTGAGAGTATTTCTTAAGCTCTGTTGTGTGACCCTCTTTATTTGTTGCTGCTGAATTAACATGATTATTACAGATCTTGATTAAGTTCATCATCCACTATTAGATATATAGTTTGTTTCTGTTTTATTTCCTGAGCACTGAGTGATTTTAAACGATAATAATTGATTATTTCTAATAATTCTGTAGATTAGGTAGTTTGTATACATTTTTCATTGTTTCTGTGGTTTCTGTTGAGGTGACTGAAAGTTTCAGACTGGTTATCTAAAGTTGACATTATTGACCAAATGTATGTGTTCTCTTAAATATCATCCCCTTTACATGGCAGTTTGGGCCATCTAATGGCATGGCAGTTGGATGTTAAACAAAACCATTTGAAGTGACCAATTTGGTAACTCCAGTCATCTTAAGACTAATCCTCAGATGTTACATTGCCACATTCTGTCAGTTAAAACAGATTAAAGAGCCAGTCCAGACTTAAGAGATAGAAAAATAAGAACCACATCAAAAAGTAGGCATGAGAAAATCATAATGACTGAAATGAATCACATGTACAATGAGGGCTAATATTGTGGGCATTTTTAGAAATATAATTTATTTAATGTAAAATCCCCTGTAGAAATTTAAGACTTATTTTGAAATGGCTTCAATTCATTGTTAAACTTCGGGAAATTTATCTAAGGACAGTACAATGAGAAATTCAAATTTAACCGATGAGTTCATTTGTGTACTATTATTGAGCTCACCTTCTGAGTGATCTTGTGTGATAATACCTACATTGTTGTCTTTTTGGACCTAAGACAGACTTCCACAGCTCCTTCAGCTATATACAGTAGCAAGTTCATAATTATGACTAACATGATACAACTTTCCTGTGTACAAATGGAAACACACTAATACCCTCCCCAGAATAGAAGACAGAATTTTACTTTGGCTTATGCTCACTCTTTTCTTGACATTCTATTAAATATTATATGCAGATTTAACAGTACTTAGGTATCAATATATTAAGTCAATCAGCATTATGTTACAAAGAAAAACATATCTGTATAATGTGTATATATGCACAAAGATTAACAAAATAGTGAATACTCATGGAAAATAGGAAAATACAAGTAAATATAAACTGGTAACATAGTTATAGCTGGTATTTATAATTACTTTCTTCTGTTTCTTATTCTGTATTCCTTTGGCCTTTAGAAAGTACCTCAGCAGGTCTTAGTTCTTTATTTGGCAGCTTGGCTAAACCTTCATTACCGAAAGTTCTGGGCCATTTGTCATCTTGCCTGGATTGAATTATTGTAGTTTCCCATTGACCTTAATAACAGAGCATGGTAATAGTAGGAAACACTCAGAGGGATTTCTTGTACTCTATATATTCTTCCTTACCTGCATCATGGAGTAGTAGGGGTCCAATTTCCCCTCAGTAGTCGATTAATCACCCCTACCAACCCACAAGTCTTGGCTATAGGAGAAACAGTGTCATATATTGGATGCTGGTTTAGAGAATATACAGCCTTCTGAAGAACCTTGCAAGTGACTGCCACCTAGCTGGCACTGAATTGCCATCTATTCTACCCATCCAGTTGCTTCTGGATGAAAAGCAGTATATTAAGACCAATAAATTACATGAGTATGAGCCTGTTGTTATACTTCTTAGGCCATGAAGCAATGCTGTGTGGAGTACTATGATAGATGACAGAAGCATTACATGCAAGAAAGACAAATACACACCCTAGAATAAGTGTCTGTTCCCATAAAGACAAAGTATTGCCCTTACCTTGATGGAAGTAGTCCTATATAATCAACCTATCTCCAGGTTGCAGCAGTGAATGTTGCCCTATCAGCGACTCACTGTCAGTCTTTGAAGCTGCATATTGGTCACTCAGCAGTGGCTATAGGCACCCCATCCTTGATGAATGGAAGCTGTGTTGCAGAGCCAATGTATAACTTCCATTCCTGCCACCATGGCCACTTTGATCAAAAGCCTTACTTTGATCATCAAGCCTGGGTAATGATGGATGGCTGAGCAAAGAGGTTGGCTGTTTCACAGAATGAATTTTCCTATCTACTTGATGATTAAAGTTCACTTCTGCTGAGGTCACCTTTTGATGAGCATTTACATGGGACACAAATAATTTTATATTCTTCACCTTTATGGAGAGGTCTGTTCAATACCTCTTAGTCAGGTGTCTTTGTCACCAATTTCCCAGATACTATTCTTCTGAGCATTTGGTCACACCACTGGGTACAACCTGTGAAGTGGTATATAGCCACGCATTTGGTTATTTTTTCTTACAAGCACAATGTATGGTCAGGTGCACTGCATGAAGTTCTGCCCACTGTGAAAATGTCCTATAAAGGGGTTTTGCAGTACTGTAGCTGTCCACTTTTAGGTGGTACCTGTGTAACCATCTATAAACCAGGCCCTGATCTTCTTGTCCTCTCTCAGTTGATCATAGGGTATACCTCAAGATGCCATGATAGCAGACAGAAGGGCAGTTTAGCAGAAATAGCAAACATGGGCATTTTGAACATTTTTTCATGTAACTTTTATGTGTCTTCCACACATCCTTAGGCTGTATCATATATATATATATATATATATATATATATATATATATATATATATATATATAGTTTCCAATTGATGATGCATTGTTGCTGTTTATGTCCAACTTTATGACTTTATGACTCATCAGAATCAGATAGCACCCGTTTTATAGTGGGCAGGTTACATTGCCTAGAAACTAGGTGTCCAGTGGTCAGGTGTTTCTACTAAGCCCCAGTAGCAGGCCAGAAGCTGTTTTTCAAAGGGAGAGTAGTTGCCTACAAATGATAGTAGAGCCTTGTTCCAGTATTCTGAGGGTCTCTGATTGACTTATGAGGCTCTGCCAGAGGCTGCAAACATCATTGCTATCTGCCACTGACACCTCAAGTAGCTTTGAATGTACTGAATCTTATGGCTCAAGAATTAGAGCAGCTAGATGTGTTGCTGATCCTCTCTTGTTCTGGCCTCCACTCAAAACTAGTACCTTTCTGAGATACTTGGTAAATAGACTGAAGTAATGCATCCAGTGAGGAATGTATTGCTTCCAAAATTCAGATAGATCCACTTGGCATTGTGCTTCTTTCTTGGCTGTAGGAGGGACCAGATGCAGCAACTTAGTCTTCAGATTGCAAGAGAAGTCCCATTTCTGCATGTTCCATACCAGTGGACTCCCAGAAATTTCACTGAAATAGAAGGGCCTTGAATTTTATTTGGTTGTTGTAGATGGTGATGAGAATGGGTCCTGGGGTGCATCAACATTGTCTTGTTTGATAACTGCATTAGGGAAGGTCATTACTGTTTCCACTGGCAACACAGCATTAGGCTCCTCAGATATTATTGGAGAGACCACTAGTGGGGGTAGGGATGCTTCTGCCACTAACAGTGGGGAAACCTCTTTCTTTGGCAAAATAAACTCATCAGAATTTATTAGTTCAATAGCCCCAGCTCCCCCCAAATATCTCCATTCCAATTTATAGGATCTTACTCTTTTCTGATAATGCTCTCATTTTATCTTCAGATACCCTTCAAGTCTCAGGGTTGAACTTGCACTGTGTTGCAGTCAAATATTGCAAGGAGAAAAAACAATACAAGATACTTGATTTAGAGCATTATTTATAATGGTCACCCAAGGAGTCAAATACAAAGAACGTGCAGAAAATCTGTCCACACACTAAAGACCTAGACAATCCAGCTGAGGGCCTGGATCCCATGGCAGTAACCTGCATGGGACAGAAAATATGCCAGTCAGACAGACCTGCTTCTGTACAAGGCAGAAGTCTAGAATAAGAGATTCAACATGGGCAACTAGGGGAAGGGCCCACTGTGAAGAACGAGCTGGAAACCCAACATGGCAAAGTAGAGGAAGAACCATGTCAGAAAGACTCAGAATATCAACAAGAAACATAGAGGTGAGAAGATAAGATGGTGGAACAGTGAGTTCCCATACCTTGGCTTCTCCAAGACAGCTGTCTGAAGTCTGGAGTTGAAACAGCAGAAAAAATGTGAATCTCAGACTCCTGATTGACCTTCTGGTGGTAACAGGTGGTGAGTCTCTGCACCCCAGTACATAGCCTTGCAGTATAGTCATGGGCCAAGAAGGTGTTTTGGGAAGTGGCTGGGAGTTTGAACTCAAATCCCAGTGCAGCACTCTAATGCCTTCATATTGCCAAATCCCAGAGTTGATGAGGGAAAGAGAATCATTGGTGACTGTTTGCAGTTGGAGAGCAGATTGGGGTGAGTCACAATGAAAGGCAGAGACCGGTATCACAAACCCAGGACCTGCAGTCAGGCACGAGATTCAGCCTGAGTTATCTAGGCTCACACTGATTGGAGGCTCACATTAGTGAGCTATGAGCACTGATAAAGGAAGATCCAAAATGGGCTTATGGTATGTTATTTCTCAGCTATCCCTGATAGACACTACTAAAACAGATTAGCATGTTACTGCTGTCGTTGAAAGGAGTACATAGTGGACAATTTAATGCTAGTGAAATTGTCTGCCAAATCTACCATCACACCCAGGGAGAGGGACAGCAAGAATACCTAACTCAAGAACTTGGGGTGGATCAAACTGCAAAACTCCCTGCCAACTGGTAAAAAGAAGTCCTGAGTCTGAGTTAAGTCCAGGGATCGTAGGAGTAAATGGGATATAAACACTTGGACTATCTGGCAAAGAAGCTACTATGGAATCACATACACAGTGGTTCCTTGGATTATCTAATCTGTGTTCCTGTCAGACATCTTATTGGTTTAAGTTTTTGTATGTTTCTTGAGTTAGTAATGTGGTGTTATATTCTTTTATGGATTCATGTGTATATTAGGTGGTTACTCTTGTATATTTGTGCTTTAATTGATTCTGATTTAACAGGAGTCTCAGTTTTCTCCTTCACCTAGAGAATAGACAAAGAAGGGAGACAAGTAATACATGAGCTATCATATGTAAATGTTGTAAGACTGAATCTGTAAGACTGATGCTGTCATAAATTGAAGCAGTTATTGTGTTAAAACATAGGGGAAGAGTCAAAACCACTTGAAGTAACTAACAGGAGTCAAACCAAGAGCTGAATCTACAAAGCTGAAAATTATTCACAGGGAAGCAACAGTCTACTAAAAACCTCCATATAACCATATACTCTTTTCTAGTCCCCAGTCTGAAGCAGTGTCCCCCACCCTATTAAAAAAAAGGAGAAAAAGAGTGGTACACATATAATTTACTTTTTTTTTTTGGCACTGGGGCTCGAACTCACAGCCTTGCACTTGCCAGGCAGGCGCTTAAGCCACTGAGCTAAATCACTAGCCCAGTACACATATAATTTGAAAAGATACATAAATACAGATATAAGTAGGAGAATGAGGAAACAAGGACATTGAAGATCTCTTAACTACCCCCCCAACTCCCCCAAGACAGAGCAAGGAGTTATAAAAGGAAAACAAATACCAGATATTGAAAATCTATGAAAAGTTCTTAGAAGGGATAAAGAAAATAGATGAATTCAAAGAGTAAACTGAACCAAACGTTTGCAGCAATTACACTCAGATTGCCCATAGTAAATTTCAGGGAAATGAGTAAAAGACTGGAGAAGATAACTAAAACAGTCCAAAATTTGCATGACAGATTCAACAAAGATATAGAATTCTCAAAAAGATGTCAGACAAAAATAACTGAAATAAGATATTGTATGGAATTCATACATTCCAGAAATGACAACTGTGAAGACGTATCAAGAAGAAAATAGTGAACTATGATAAAGAATTCAAAGAAACCAAAAAGAAAGTAAGAGAAGAGACTATCCAGCATGTACTAGAAGACAACAAGGAGAACAGTCTAAAGCTAATCAGAGTTAGAGACAACCTAGATTACACAGATGATTCACTAACATGCTTACAGAAATTGTGGGAGAAAACTTCCTGAATATACGAAAAGGTTTTACAATACAAGTAAGAGATGCTTATAGAACTCCAGACAATTAGATGAAAAGAGAAGTTCACCAAGGCATAGCCTTATTAAACTTGTAGATATCCAGAAACAAGCAGAATTTTAAATGCAGCCAGAGAAAAACAAAAGTGACAAACATATAAAGATAAACCAGTTAGAATCACAGTATACTTTTCAGCACAAATCCTGAAGGCCACAGGAGTTTATAAAGTATTTCAAGCCCTAAGAGCAAATAACTTCCAACTCAGATTAGTTTACCTAGCAAAGCTGCCCTTCAAAACAGATGGAGAAGTAAGATACTTGTATGAAAAAGACCAGCTCAGATGATATATGAATGCCAACTTAGCTCTAGAAAACAATATTCAAGAAATAGAGAAACAAAGGATCAGACATACCTGTAAACACAGGGGAAACTAGTGACTTCAAAAGATAACAACAAAAACACCAGGAAAAATTAAAAAAAATTATTTACCAACAGATAAAGAGGTAAAGATAGTAGATAACCAATGTATCTCAATGTTAATGGCTCAACTTTCCAATCAGACTGGCACACGTTCAAAAAACAGAATCCAACAATCTATTGCATTCAAGAAGCTCATCTAATACAAAAAGATATTTATAGACTAAAATTTAAAGCATAGAAAGCAACATTCCATCACCAGGGTAGCAACTCTAGTATTAGACATTGTAAAAAGTTAAAATGGATTCCAAGAGACAAAAAGGTCACTATATACTAGTTCAAGGAACAATCCAACAAGAAGAGATAACGTTGATAAGTACATATATGCTGAATACTGGGCATCTATCTTGATAAAACAAAAACTGCTGAAATTCAAAGATCAAATAAACATTAACAATGATAGTAGGGGATTTTAACACTCCCACTTTCACAGAGAGATCAACTAAACAAAAAACCAATGAAGACATTTTAGAGCTGAACCATACCCTTGAACATACAGATTTGATAGATATATAGCATATTTCACCCCTATACAAGAGTATACATTCTATTCAGCATGTCATGGTACTTCTTCCAAATAGACTGCATGTTAGTCCACAAAGCCTGCCTAAGTCAGTATAAAAGAACTGAAATCACCTCATGCATACTATCCAACCACTGTGCAGTGAAAATAGAAATAAACAACAGAAGAAATTTTGGAAAAGGCAAAAGCTTCTGGAAAGTTAATAACATATTCCTAAAGAACGAATGGGTCACAGAAAAAATAAAGGAAGAAATTCAAAAATTTCTGGAAATTAATGACAGTGACAGTACAACTCAATGAAACCTCTGGGATACTATGAAAGCAATTCTAAGAGGAAAATTTATCACATTCAGTGCTCACGTTAGGAAAACAGAGCAGGGCCAAATAAATAACCTTATGAGAAATCTTAAGATACTTGAGAAATAACTACAAAATAGCTCCAAAGTGAAATTAAGGAAGAAAATTATAAAAATTAGAGTGGAAATCAATGAAATTGAGAACCAAAAAACTGTAAAAAAAAAAAAATGAAAAGCTAGTTTTTCTAAACAATAAATAGACAAGCCTTTAACAAGACTTACCAAGAAAATGTGAGAAAAGACTTGTATTAATGCAATTAGAAGTAGCAAAAGTTAAATCATAACAGACACTGTTGAAATCCAACAGATTGTAACTACTTTGAAAAAATTGTATTCCAACAAGTCAGCAAATTTTGAAAAAAATGGACAGATTCCTAGACATATATAAACTACCAAAACTAACCCAAGAAGACATAAGTATGCTCAGTCACAAGCAGTGAAATTGACTCAATAATAAAGAATGTAGCAAGTAAAAAAAGCCCATGACCTGATGGTTTCACCGCTGAATTCTACAAAACCATTAAGGGTGTTATATCATCAACACTCTTCAAAGAAATTAGAGTGGAGTGCTCCTAAATTCATTTATGAAAGCCATTATCATTGTGATCACCAAAGTAGATAAAGGCCCAACTAAAAAAGAACCGTATGTCCATGTCTTTAATGAACATAGATGCCAAAGTCCTCAACAAGATACTAGGAAATAGAAAGCAGATTGTCAATAAGATCATACATTACAATCAGTTAGGTTTCAACGTATGTAAATCCATGAATGAAAATATCACATAAACAGGAGCAAGATAAAAAACCACATCGTCACTTCAGTAGACACACAAAAGGCTTTTGAGAAAATCCAACACTCCTTCATGATAAAATCCCTGAAGAAGAAAGAGAAAGACTATCCTAAACATGATAAAAACTATCTAAGACAAACCATAGCCAGCAAAATACTACTAAATGGGAGAAAACTAAAAGCATTCCCCCCAAAATTAGGGCTAGGATAAAAATGTCCACTGTCACTTCCGTTATTCAACATATTACTTGAAACATTAGCCAGAGCAATTAGCAAAAGAAAGAAATCAAAGGGACACATACAGGAAAGGAAGAACTCAAATTATCATTATTTCAGATGACATGATACTCTACATAGAAAACCCAAAGAGTTCCACCCAAAAAACTCTTAGAATTAATAACCAGTTTCAGCAAAGTAGCACGGTATAAGATCAACACTGAAATTATTAGCATTTGTGTATACCAACAGTAAACAGGATGAGAAGGAAATTCTGAAAACAGTACCATTCATAATCACTTTAAGAAAAATGAAATATCCAAGAATTAACCTGAGGAAGTGAAAGATGTCTTAGTTACTTTTCTCTCGTTGCTGAGACAAAATACCTGATGCCCAAAGTTAGGGAAGGAAAGGTTTATTTCTTATAGGTTGGAGGCTTCAGTCTATATTCAGTTGGCTCCAGGCAGTAGGGTGGCATGTGAGACCGCAGCAAACAGCATGCTTGAACCAGGCAAGAGAGAGACACACCTTGTTCCTGCCAATATATTGTATACCATCTCCACCCCTAGGCTGATGTAGCACTCATACCACCAATCCGAGTGCTAGACAAGGACTAATCACAAGCACTAGATTTGGTGGCTTCCATGATTGCACGAGGCTTGGGGCAGGGCCACAGGAACACAAACCATAAGGACCTCTACACAGAAAACTACAGCAGTGTGAAGAAGGAGATTGAAGAGGCCATCAGAAAATGAAAAGATGTCCCTTGCTCCTGTATATGCAGAGCCAGTATTGTCAAAATGGTGGTACTTCCAAAAATATGCAGGTTCAATCAGGTTGCAATCAAAATACCCACAGTATACATTACATATCTAGAGAAAACAATCCTGAAATCCATATCAAACCAGAAGAGAATCCAGATAACAAAAGTAATTTTGGGCAATAAGAGCAAAGCAAGTGGTGTAGCAGTATCAGAGTTGAAGCTATACTACAGAGCAATAGTGATAAAAATGGGATGGAATGAAAATACCTGTGTGAATCAGTGGAACAGAATTGAGGATACAGAAACCTACAGATATACTGCACTATTTAATCTTCAACAAAGGCTCCAAAAGTATATGTTAGAGGAAAGATAGCATATTCAACAAATGGTACTAGGAAAAAACTGGTTGTCTGTTGCTAGAAGAATGAAACTAGACACATCTCTCACCATGTACTAAATTAAAATCAAAATGGATCAAAGATCTAAACACTAAAACATTACTACTGGAAGGTAATATGGGTAAAACCCTTGAAGACATAGGTGTAGGAAAATATTTTGTAATCAGAACCTCGGTTGCACAAGAATTAGCAGTAAGAATCAATAAATGAGATTATATCCCATTAAAAGGTTCTGTACAGCAAAAGAACCAACAAGTGGGGTGAAGAGACAACTTACAGAATGGGAAAAAAATTTTGCCAGTTAGTCTCCAAAGACTAACATCTAGAATATATAAAGAACTCAAAAATCCTTAAACCACCTAAAATTAAAAACTCAATCAAGAAACGGGCTAGAGAAATGAACAGGTTCTTCACAGAAGAAGAAATACTAATGGTTAATTCATCGTGGGTTAAATAATGTTCAACTTGTAATACTCAGCTGAACTGAATCAGCATGGTACTGGGTATGGATTGCCCACCTGAGGATTTTTGCCAACAGCATAAAAAAAAAACTGAAGGGGAAGATGGTGTGCTGTTGATTCTCCTGGAGAAGCTTGTTACGCTGGTTTTCCTGATAAGAACTTGGCTGTTCTCATCATTGAAGGAGCTTGGGACCTTGCTGCTGCTGAGGATGGCTGCAGTTCTTTTCTAGAGAACTGCGGCCTTTACTTCGAGCTTTACATTTTGGCTGCAGTACAGATTCCTCAGCTTGCTAGCTCAGATCCTTTATCCCACTGGTGAAAACTTTCTAGTTTCTACCTCTGACCTTTGGGCCATCGCAGTGTAGATCTTTGAAAGCGACTTGCACAAGACGTTCTTTTGGGCTCTGTGCCTCCAGCTGGATTCGTGGAAGACATTGCCATGGGCTTTAGGTCTTCAGTAGGACTCATTCAGAACATCGCTATGGAATCTCAGCCCTCAACTGGATTCTTTGGTCTGTAGTGTGTGGAAAGATTTCTCGTGCTTTTTTGCATTTGATTCTTGCGGTATGTATAAATAATGCTATAAATCATATATCCTGTATTAAATCTTTCCCTTGAAGACCCTGACTACAACAAAATGTATGCGATAATGTTCAACATCTCTGGCCATTAGAGAAATGCAAATTAAAACAATGCTCACATTCCGTCTTACCATGAGAAAAATGGTAATCATTAGGAAATCAAACAATAACAAACACTAATGTGGCTGTGGCAAAAAAGCAACTCTTCTTGGTGGTTGGTAGGAATGCAACCTAGTATAGTAAGTATGGAAACCATTATGGAAATCACCTAGCTATTCCTCTGCTAGGCATCTTCCTCAGAGAGCTAAAGTCATCGTACTGCATCAATACATGCATAACAACACTTATAGTAGTATAATTCTTTTTTTTAAATTTATTTTTTTGTTTTGAGATAGGGCCTTTTTTTCTTTTTCTTTTCTTTCTTTTTTTTTTTAAACCAGGGATTGAACTCACAGCTTTGCGCTTGCCAGGCAGATGCTTAGGCCTCTGAGCTAAATCCCCAGCCCAGTAGTACAGTTCTTAACAGCTAAATCCTGGAATCAGCCTGTATATCCAAAGAATGATAAATTTGAGGCATTTCTAGGAAAATGGATGCATCTGGAAAATGTAATACTGAGTAAAATAAGACACACTAGCTTAAATAACATATGATATCTCTCATTTGAGTTAGGCAAAGTACAAACAAAATGATAAAGTATGGCTAGAAAGGGGAAAGGGGACAAATTTCATCCAGTATGGAAGTGGTCCAAGAGAACAAGAACAACAGGTACAAAGGATGGAAAGGGGAAATGAGAGAAATGAAGATGTGCCATGTACAGAATCCTAGTAACTCCGGTCAATTTAAACACTATATGCCATAACATGATCTAAGACAGATAATATCATTAAGTATGTAAAAAGTGGCAGGGAACCAGAGGAGGAGGCGGAAGGGAAGGGAAAGGGGGTTAGGAAACTCAAAACAAGCTGTAATATGTACAAGTAACCACTCCCCAATGTGATTGTACACAAATTTTTAAAAAACATGTTTAACTATTAAAGATAAAAATTTTGAAAAATAATAACTACATTTTGCTATAATGATATTTTGCTGATGGCATTTAAACCCTGGCTAAGGTTTTATAATTGCTTTATGTATGTCAGTGCGTATTTATTTAAATGCATATACTGACATCTATAAGTGCTTATATGAATGAGAGTATGCCAAATTACATATATGCTAACTAATATACATACAGAAACACAAAATTGTTTTTAAAGAATTATTATGGTTGATATGTAGTGTCAATTTGAGAAGTTTAGAAGTTTATCTAAGAGACTCAGCAGGGAGCCAGGATCCTTACTTGGTAAATATTCTCATCCTGTGCAAGAGGAAGGCCCAAAGATTTTGTGAGTGCTACAGCTGTTCTAGGGGTAGGGTGAGAGTGTGGGGTTGAAGGTGGCCTGCATACAATACAAGGGAGGAAAAGAGGCTTGCTTTTCTCCCCTTTTGTTCTGGCTGCTTTTTCTGGCTGCTGCCTTGAAGTGTTGCCCCAGTGCAATGCTACCCTGCTTCGGAGCCAGCTGATTATGGACTGAAACCTCCACAATTAGTAAGCTAAATAAACCTTCCTTTCCTTCATTTTGGTGTCCAGTATTTGTCCAGGCAACTAGAGAAAAGTAGCCATGACAAGAATCAATAAACATTTTGCAGAAACCAAGATGCTTCAAGTATTGATTTCAGCAAAGTACCTGAGAAAACATTTTACAAGCAGGCTGCTTCATAGAATACATAAGGTTCTAAAAACGTGAATTGGGCCAGGTGTGGTGGCTCACATATCTAATCCAACACTCAGGAGGCTCAGGCTTTGGGTTTTAACAATGGTGAGCTGATACAATGCAAAGAATACATAATATTTGTTTTTTATTATCTCGATCTTAACTATTTTGACTGTTATCTTTTTCTAAAGTATATAGGAGTCTCCTGAATGAATAGCTGAATTTTTTTAATTTTTTGTCAGATTTAAACATACACGTAAATATTTGCCTTAGTTATGTTGATGTTACAGCCTCTGATATGCATGATTCTCAACTGGAAAGTAATATGGGATAGAATTGTCACATTAACTGTTTTCTTCAATTTATTAGATGTTTACATGCAGATTTTTGGCTTTTAGAATATAGAGTATCACCTGACTTATAATTAATAGTTCATAGATACGCTTAAAACTTTCTAGCAATATCCTAGTGCCCTTAAGATAAAAGTACAACATTCTTGATATTATATAAATTAAGAGATTTAAATTGTACATATATCTTTCCACATTATCACATTTCCACTATATTATTACAAACATACAACATTAATAAGTGTAGGAAGCTAAATTCTTTCCTTAGGAGAATAAAATTTGTCTTAGCAGAAAATATAACTTTAGAGTAATAAAAAGTTAAGATGTAGATAAGTAGTGAGCTTGACTGTAGATATACTGTACTTTTTATATTAAATGTAACTCATACCAGAAAACTTCTTATCATTCTTTGAGTTTCAGGAAGTTGAATTAGTGCCTTTAACGGATGAGCATACACTAATTTGGCATATACTTAAAGAGCTAGCATGTTTAAGGAATTTTCCTATGTTCTAAAAGTGTAATATGCCTGAACAATCAAAAATAAAAATGTTTAATATTCTAGTGGCTAGAACAGTGGAAGCATACATCAAATATAATGGGAAAACAAAAGTTTAGTCTTGTTTCTTTTTTTTTTTTTTTTTTTTTAGAAGTACTCCAGAGAAAACTGTAGAATGTTAGTGGCCATTTAAGGATTCACTGGACTCTGTTGTAGTTTTGAGTTTACCTTTTGAGCAATTCTAAGAATTCATAAGGATTTTACTTTATGACTTTTATTATCTTTTAGAGGTCTTAAAAAAGAACAAAGTGAAAATTATCTTTTTAAATATAAAATATGTCCAACTCTTCAATAACAATACAGATTTATTGGGCTCTTTTGTAAAGGTAGGATATGTTTTCATATCATATTTTTCTTATTTTCTATTTTGAAAAACTTTCTAATTTAATAATCATAGAATCATTTCATCATTGCCCATTGGCTATATTCAACTATTCTTAAAGATCAAAATAATGGAAAAATGGAATAATGGTGAAAACACTTAGAAAGTCAGTACAGTATTTGAATAGTCACTGTTTTATTGTTTCTCAATATGTAGTTTTTTTTATCAAGTTACTGAAATCATTACATCATAGAAGACCAAAGAACCCTATCTGTGTAGTCTGCTTTTTACTTTCATTGAACACAAATGAAAATTCAGACATAGATATAGATATAGATATAGATATAGATATAGACATAGACACACACAGATATATATATATATAGATGCAGATATAATTAGTGTATGAGTAATTAGAAGTACAAGTATATGCTACTGTGTCTGGCCTGAAATTCTCCTTCTCTGGTCTTTTTTATTTTTCAGAACTTTTTTTCTTTTCTATAATACCAGAAATACGAATATTGACAAGACCTTAACATTTAATAGCCAAATTAGATGAATGTGTTCTAGACTAGGTAGTGATGTTAAAATTTATCTCATGAGGAAATTGTTAGAGTCACTCTCCCGGATTAATTTTATTTGTTTGTTTGTTTGTTTTGGTACCAGGGATGGTACTCATTGAGTGCTTATGCAGCTGAGCTAAATCCCCAGCCCCACCCAGATTAATTTTAGCAATAAGTAACCAAACATTTCTGATACTAAATAACAAACGCTTGTAATCCTGTTATTATGTAATTAGGTACTGGTATTGTAATTAGGTACTATGATTGAGGTAGGTAGGATTGCAAGTTTCTTAGAAAGGTACTCTCGCAAAAAAAAAAAAAAAAAAAGAGGTTACAAAAAGGGCCTGGAGGTGTGATTCATTGTAAAGGTTCTGGGTTCAATATCTCAAACACCACCCCCTTTCCACAAAAAGAAATATTCTCATCCCATTAGTCATTCAATAGGAAGGACATGATCATACAGTATTTTGCAGGAAGATTTTGGACAGTTCCATTTTGTTAAAAGGGTATGTGACATATTCTTTAATCTTTTATTTTATTCAAGTTTATATGATAAGGTTACTAGATGCACAAATTCTGAAGGTAATTCTATATATAAAAGAGATTAGAAGGAAATAGATGATACAGAAGTGAAAATTTTCACCAACTGATCACTGCAAGTGGTGTAATATAAAAAAGACCATCCTCTCTTCAACAAAATTATGAGGTGTGAAGACCTCAGAGACTTTGAGTGTGTTACATTTTTATGATACAAATTTAAGGAGAATCAGAAGTTAAGTATAAATTAGGTCTAACTAGGGGTATATTTGACTTTAGAATCAATATTTATAAATGAATATATTCCAAGTTTATATATGACAGTGAAGGGTAATTAGTTGCATTTAGGGGACAGTAGATATATATACATTCAAAGCCAAAAGTTTCTAAGATCTCAGTGTCTCTTTAAGTTTTGCTTTCTTACATTATTTACAAAATTATTTGAAAAAAAGATTACATGGTTTGTCTGACCCAGCTGGTAAATAGTAATGATTTTTGTTTTTCTGGCATATGGAAGTTTAAGCAGGACTTTGGAAAATTTGTGGAACTTTGGCAAATAAATGATGTAAGAGGGAGAATAGCTGGGATATATATGTAAACGTGTGTGTGTATTCTTGGTATTTAAGATAAGATATTATATTTAACCACATGATATAAGAATACATAGAACTTATATTTGTGTTTAGAAAGATAACTGTGGGTCTTTAGTGGTGGCTCAGTCAGGGTGATTTAGAAGAAAAGATTAAATGTGGGAATTTAATGAAATACCAGGGATGACACAGACTAGAGTAAGATGTTGGTAGCAAAGATTAAATACCTACATATAATGGGACATACTGTTTTGCTTATTTCTGAATTGATATATATGTGCAATAATCTGTAGTACAAGAAATAGTTTTTAACTTCCTGATCATATTAAAATGAATGTAGCTAGTATGAGGTTTCAAAAAATATTTTTATCCTTCTGAATTTTTAAAGTTTTCCAGTGCCTTATACTATAAAATGTCAAAAATGCTACTAGTTTTGTGTTCAGAGCAAAGATTATTCAGAGACTAAATTTAACCTAGAATATTATGTTGGATTTAATACAGGCTTTTAAGTAAGTGTTTGATTATGTAAAAAGGTACACAGTGAGACTTTGCTTATGAGTAGAATTGAGTAGCTGTTGACAAATTTGCATGTCTGCCTAGAACAGTGAGAGACGCAAATAAAATATACATGCCACCATCCTGCAGCAGTTTATTTTGGGAAATATTGCAGGTCTCAGTTGTACTGAGTATAAGGTTTATTTGTTCTTTGTTTTGTCCTGATCATGTTGGTAATTGCATAAAAACAGGTAATTGCAAAATACTCCGTTTAAATCACAAAACTTGTCAGACTATAGAACAAAACCAAATCCAATTAGATGCTGCATTCAGTAGTCACATGGTGTTGTAGTTAGGGATTGTGCAGAGAACAATTAGAATCAGGACATGGAATTTATAAAATTATTTTATGATGGCCACACAGAGTTAACACAAGAAAGTGCAGGAAATCTATCCACAACACTAAAGACATAGAATATTTAGCCAAGGGCTTGAATCCCACAGCAGTGTCCTACATGAGTCCAGATGAAAACCTAGAGCCCATGACAATGCCTCCCACGAGTCCAGCTGGAGGTCTAGAGCCCACAAAAAGGACTCATGCCAGTCTCTCTTATGGATCCGTGCTGGGAAGGCCCAAAGGTCAGTGGTGGAAGCTAGAAAGGCTATGCCAATAGGGTGAAGGAGCTCTGCAGGTAGGTTGAGGGTTCTACACTGGAGCTGAGAAGCCATGCTCAAAACAAAGACCAGGGCTATCCTGAAAAACACCAGAGCCATCCTCAGTGACACAGAGGCCCTGAACTCTTCAGATGATAAGCATAGTTGAGTACATGCCAGGAAGCCAGCATGACAAGTTCATCCTGAAGATTAAGTGGCACATGTCTTCTCTTCCGGAGCCGGAAGCAGTGCTCGATGTAAGGACCAGAGCTTCTCCAGGGGAACCAGCGGCTCAAACAGCAACATGTAGAAGAACCCACAATGCCTCAATGTCTCAACGCCTCCCTTCTTCTTCTTCTCCACATCTCTGTTTATGCTGGCAACTTTTCCTCAGGTGAAACATCTATGCTCAGCACCATGGTAATTTAATTCCACTGGCATTAAGCTGACCACCAGTTTTTAATCTATAACATATGGTAAATATAAAGACCAAGGGAATATAGAAAAAGATACACATTGGAAACACCTAAAGGAAAACTGGTGCTGCTATACTATACAAAGGGTGATCAACATATATGGTTAATGTTTAAAAAATAATGGCAGTAAAAGCTACATTCCCATTAATCCCCTCTCCCCCCAAAAACACTTTATAAACAGTATATTGCCAGTATGAACATGAAAAGGTGTGTAGCAGAAAAATTGTTAAGGAAAATGCAAGTTAAAATCACAGCAAAAATTTTTATAAGCATCAACCATAGAGGCTGAATAAAACAAGATTCTATTTCTAAGTGTTTGGAAGTAAGTTATATAATCAAATATCTCATAAAGAAGTTGATACAGCTTTGGGAAGCTAGTAGAGTTTAGTAAGCCTGGACATAGAAATTTTCTATGACCCAGCAGTTTTACCAGTAGATACATATGTAACAGAAAAGTTTGCTGCTTTTCACCAAAACACTGTAGCAATGTTAGTAATAGTACTATTTGTAATAGCTAAAGTGGACCAAAGTTCAAATGTCTGCTTATAGAAATGGTTCCACTTAAATCATGGTTCATACCACAGTATACAATACAATGAGAATAAACATACAATTAAGCTTAAAAACATAAATTTCATAAACAATACAATGAGAATAAACATACAATTGAGCTTAAAAACATAAATAATTTTCATAAACATTGAATAAAAGGCATAGACAAAATATGGTGTGGTTCATTTATATTGAAATTCAGAAACAGACAAAAAATTAATGTGAAATCAGATAATAGCTCCTCTTCTATGTAATAACTGGAAGAATATGCGAGGGGACTTTTGTTGTATGAAAAGGAAATTTACATACTATTTTTACACCTTATCTATTCTATTTGAGTAATTGGTGCTTTTACTCATTTTTTTTTCTTCCTTTTTTGTGGGTGTATAATTGTCTTGGTTGTTTTTCTCAGCCCTGCGATGCAATACATGACATGTATCGTTGACAGAAAAAATCTATTTTGGCTTACATATTTTAGCCTATAGTTGGCCAGGTCCAAGGTAGGATGGTATGGTGTAAGGTTGGCAGAGCAAAACTGCTCACGTTGTGGTGATCAGGAAGAAGAGAGATGAAGAGAGGTGCTGAGGAGAAGGTACACTGTTCCAGGTCAACCCCTCCACCTCAGACCTGCTTCTCCTGACCACACCCACTTCCTCTAATAGTGAGTCATAGCTGAAGTGCTTCATGGTCTAGTTCTGAAGCTCCACCTCTGAGTACATGAGGCCTTTGGAGGTCATTCTCAATATAAATTATAGCAATAATAAAGAAAGTTGATTTCCTATCTTTTATTTAATAATATTGATTATATCTAACTTTTGCGAGCTTTATATCTTGTGCCACCCGGGGTAGATAGGAAGCCACATATAATTTTAGTAAACAGTTGAAATTTGTAAGTGATGGTTTAATTCGTTGGGGCTTTCCATTAGTTTTTTCAATTCATCATTTCTTTCCTTTCTTGTATATTCATTGGTGTTTACTTCTAAAACTGTCTATACTTAGTTGAAATTTGAATTTCCTTGTTGAATTATTTAGATTTGTGGTATGTTTTGTGAAATTTGCTGTGAGCTTTGGCTAAACTTGACTTTGAGAAGAAGTAATTAAAAGTTTTTTAAAAATCTAAGCAATTTTCAAAATTCAAGCAAATATTCCAGATAACATTCTTAGTTCTTTTTTCTGAATAAATTACAGGGTACACTAGTGATTTGGTATACATTTTTAGATGCTGATGCTGATTTCTTAGACAAATCTTGTTCTGCCCACATTAGTGTTTTTTCTGATTACCTTCTTAAAATTAGATAAAAGTGAGCTATTCCACTCAACATGAAATACTCGAACTGTAGCATATAGAATATCACATCTCAGAGTACTTTAACGTGTATCATCTGATTCACTCTTTTAGCAACCCTGAGCATTCATAGCACAGATAACTATTGTCCCTATTGTGTTGTAGATAATAAATCTGAAGCTCAGGGATATTAAGATACTCATGCTTGTACATTAGAATTTGATAAAAAGAAAAGACTTAAGAAGGCAATGCAGATTTTAATTTTCTATTCACTATACCAGTGATTTTAAAACCTGATTATATCAGGTTTGTATTGTATCTCCAAACTTTAGCTCATAATTGCTAAACTAAAATCTGTAGATAGTACTTCTAGGGCTGTTTTTATGTTTTTTTAAATCAGTGTTTTTGATGCAGTCTGGTTGGGTAGCACTGTTCTTTGTTACAGTTAATTAAATTGATTAGAGTGAATATAGCTCTTACAGCTTTCAGAATACTATTCAAATTGTTGGTTATCTTTATAGTAGATCTTATGGTAACCAGACCTTTTCTTCCTGCAGTCAGTTATCTGTGGGATTTGTCTTCTAGAAGGGTGGGAGTATGAATTGCTGAACTTGTTATTTACCAAGAAATCTTTTGATTCTTTGAATGGTCTTAGAAGTGTGTTTGGTTTTCGGCAGGCTGAATCCTAGTTCCATAGGAGCTGACATTACTTAGGGCTCTTTGTTCATTTATTAGAAATTATGACCTAGTAACTTACGCAAGTTAGAAGCAAATTAAAACGCACACACATGTACATCGGAAATAGTTAATGTCTCAAGCAATCAGCACACTTTACCACAATTGCATACTAGAATTATCTCTCAATATTCACAGTCAACTCTTAGTAAAACATGATAATAAATTCAGTAAATAATAAAAAAAGATAAATGTCATTCTATCATTTTATGCTTTTGTTCTAAAGCTGAGCAGTAGAGATTTTTTAAAGATTTATTTTTAATGCATTTATACAAACTTGAGTGTATTAAAGGCAACGATTTGCCAAAAGAATAAGTATATTGAATTACAACAAAGTACATAAATACACAAATTATTATATATTGTTCAAGGAATTTTCATAATCACACTTCACAAGTAGGACTTAGATCAGGAAAGAGCACAAAAGCTTCAAATTCCATTTTATCTTCCTCCCAATCTGCCTTCTTGCCAAGTTTATCTAGTCTTCAAATTTGCTTTTTTTATTTTAAATGATATCTAAATAGACACATATAATGTATATTTTTGTGTCTGGCTCTTTTCACTCAAACTTTTATTGCCAAACTGATGTATGTTCTCTATAGTGTAGTACTGTCTTATATGACTATACCACCATTTGTTTGTGTTAAATTGCCCAGCCTGTCTTTACTAATGCTGCTAAACAGTGCTTTAATTTATATACTTTTAAATCAGAAATTAATTGAAAAATTTCAGAGCTACAAAAATATTAAAAGAATATGTTCATTGTTTATATTCTTTTTATTTGAATCCACCAGTTGTTATTAGTTTGACATATCTTGGCATATCCTCTCATTCTTTTCTTCCCTCTCTCAACCCCTTCACTCTCCCCATCCCTCCCTTCTCCTTTTACATAAACGTGCACAGACACAGGTTTTTTTCTCTTCTCCTCACCCCTCCTCTTTTCCTGTCTCCTCTACACAGGTATAGTTCCCCCATGATCCAATCATCTTTCAGATGTTCTACTTCTGAAATAAGACTTTTGGGGGACCTTTTAGATCTAAACAGTAACAGTTGTGGTAATACTGAGTTACAGTTTTAATTTTCATGTTCCTTATGACTAATGGTACTGCCTCCAATTTCCCAATCCCCTCCAATCTTGCTAAGATTTTATAGTAAAATTTCTGATCATACAGTTTTCTTATTGTTTAAAATTTTTTTCTTATTTTTTAAAATTGAGCTATTAAGGTTTTTTTCTTTGATTTTTGTTCTGGATTTTTAGGAACCCTCTTTTATATTCTGGATATCAAACTCTTGTAAGATACATGATTTGTAAATTTTTTCTCTCAGTTTGTGACCTGCTTGTTCACTTTATTAATGGTGTTTTTTTGATAATCAAAACTTTTTAAATGTGGTGATTTAATGTATCAGGTTTTTTTCTATGACTATGGTTTTCTAATGTTCAGTCTAAGAAAATTTTGACCACTCCAAAGTTACAAAGAAATTCCTTTATGTTTTCTCCTGGAAGATCTATATTTAGAACCATAGGTCATGGTTCTAACTATAGTAGTATAGGAGGTTACAGCTTTTTGTTTCGATTTTTTGGGAAACCATTCTTTTTACAGTTTAATGGTATTTGGTGAAGTTTTTTGTTTTAATTTTATAGATGCTCTGTACCAATTTGAAGAATTTTTCTTTTCTTTTTACCTTGTGCAAATTCTTATCATTAATTTGTTGAAATTTTTTTTGCTTTGATTGTATTATCATGAGATTGTATTTTTTTAGCCTGTTAGTATGGCGAATTTCATTGATTGTTTTTCTAAAACTAGTCTTGCGTGACTTCAGTAAACACCTTTGATCATATGTGTATAATTCTCTATATATTTATGAGTTATTTTGTGGGCACTTTGTTAAGAATTTTTTGAGTCTATTTGCACATGAGAATTATTTGTTTGTGGGTTTTTTGTTTTATTTTGGTATTGATTTTGATACCTGCATCAGGATACTAGTAGCTTCATAAATCGATTTGTAAGTATTCCCTCCCAAAAGATGATGTACAATTGTTTGTATTTGTGTTTCTTAAAAATGTTTGCTAGGATTTTGAGTGAGAACAGCTGTGCTTAGAAGTTTCTTTTTGGAGGGGAGTTTTTAAATTACAAATTTAAACACCTTCATAGTTGTAGGGCCATTCAAATTACCTATTTCATATTGCATGCATTTTTGGTTATTTTTCTGAGGAATTTGGTCCATTTCAGTCTATACCTGTGTATAGACTTGTTAATGGTATTCTTTTATTATCTTCTTGGTTTCTGCAGTAAGTAGTAAAAATAAGTTATGTCTTGATCTGTTTCATTACTGATACTGGTCATTTGCTTATTCTTGTTTTTTCTCTGTCAATTTTGTAAGGGGTTTTCAGGTTTTGTTTTTGTTTTTTGTTAATCTTTTCTTAAGTAGACCTATTTATTTTATGAAGTTTTGTCTGTTTTTGGTTTTCAATTTTATTGTTCTGTGATCATTTTTTTTTTGGTCTGGTTTTATTTTGTTGTTCATTTTTTAGTTTTGCGTTTTTAAAATTTTTTTCATATATTACAGATCTGAGATGTACTATTTTTAAAAAATTCTTTATGATTGTAAAATATTTCAGCACTATTTTTTTCTGTTACTAAATTTTGATGTTTACATTTTCATTCCAGTTTGTGTGTGTTTACACATGTACATGTTTTAACTTTCTTTGAGATGTCTTTGTTCTATGAATTATTCAAAATTGTGCTATTTTCAAGTATTTGAGAATTTTCTAGTATGTTTCTATTTCTGATTCAGTTATTTCAGTTTTTAAAATTTGTTGAAATCACTCTTAAGGCCCAATTATGGTATATCTTACATAAGGTATAAAGATACGTATTTAATATTTTTATCTAGAATTTTCTTTAAATCTGTTATATCCTGGTTGCTTGAGTTGTTCCCTATCAGTGTTGAGTTTATATTCTAGTTCTTTCAGTTTGCAAGAGAATGACCTCTATCTTTAATTGTAGGTTCATGGATTCATGCCCCACCCACCATCAGTTTTTGCTCAATATATTGTGTATCTCTGTTGTTTGATGTATATACCTTTAGGATTGCTATCTCTTTTTGATGAATTAACTCTTTTGTCATTGTAAAGTGTTTCATTCTGTTTCTGGTAATTTTTGTTCTAGAGTCTAGTTTATTTGATATTAATATAGCCATTCGTGTGTTCTTATGTTTACATGGTATGTCTTTTTCCCGTTATTTTACTGTATTTTTAGTGAGTTTCTGATGAGACTATATATTTGAGTCATGCTTGTATTCTAATAGTCTTTTCATTTTACTTGACATATTTACTGTATTTTGGTGTGTAGTATATAATTATTGATAAGGGCTTATGTCTGGAATTTATTTTCTTTTTAAAAATTTCTTTGTCTTAATTTTATTTCTGTCCTCTAGTTAATTGAATGTTGGAGGAATTTTATGTTTATTAATAGTTTTCATAATAGTTGCTTAATTGTTACTCTGGCTATTACAGTGTGCCTTCATCTATGCAATTTTACTAGTTCAAGACAAGTGTTAGAAGTATATCTCCCTATATATCTTATTACCTTTTCCGTTTTTAATAGTTATTTGAAATATTTCTTACACATACATGTACAGTTACATAGAAGTTGTTACAACTTTTCCTTTAGGATTCAAATGTAAGAACTCAAGAATGAAGTCTTTTTATTTACCCTTATATTTGCTTACTGTACTCTTTTCTACCTACTGAGTTTTTTTGTTGTTATTATTTTGTTTTGGTTTGACCAGAAATTGAACTCAGGACCTTGAGCTTGCTAGTCAGGCACTTATGTCGCTGAGCTATAGCTCTGGCCAATCTACCGTTTTAAGATTGCTTAATGGTTTTATTTTTTCTTTATGTTCACAGACCTTTCATTAACTGTTGTTTTAAACTAGTTGTCCTAATAACAAGTTTTTTGTTTTGTTTTGTTTTCCTCTAAGGATGTCAGTCTTTTTGCTCTTCATCTCTGAAAAATATTTTTGGTTGATACAGGATGTGAGTTCATAGTTCTTTTATTTGAGCACTTGAAAAAGCACCTACTTACTGAGTTTTAATCAGAAACTATTTTCTTTGTATTTGGTTTTATAAGTTTAGCTATGATATGCCTCAGTGTGGCTTTTGTTAACTTAATCCTGTTTTAAGTTTGCTCACCTTTTTTATATCTTCTGTGAAATCTGTGGTTGAAAAGCCATGATTTCTTCAAGTATTTTTTAACCCAACTTTGTTCTCTTCTTTCACAGTCAGATGATGAAAATGTTAGATCCTCTGTCCCCTGAACAATTATATATTTTTCAGTCTTTTTTACTTTTAGGTAAGACATTTTTGATTCTTCTGCTTTTAGTTCACTACTCTTTTTCTATATTTCCTCCATTCTAATGTTGTGCACATCTGTGGAATTTGTATTTCAGATATTATATATTTTAGTTGTAAAATTTCTACATGGTCCTCTGTATTTTCTTATTATTTTGTTTTTAGTTTATTTGCTGTTTTTTAAGATTTTCTATGCCCTTGCTGATACTTTGTTTTTTAAATTTTTTCTATTTTGTTTTCACCATTCTTTTCTGAAGCATTTTTTGTTAGACTAGTTTTAGAATTTTTGTCAAATAATTGTAGCATCACTGCCATGTTCGTGTTTGCACTGTCAGTTGTATTTTCTTTTTCTTTCTTTTTAAAATTTTGTTGAGGCCTTCATTGTCCTTTTTCTTGCTGGAGATATAGCTCAGTGGCATAAGTGCCTACCTGGCAAGTGCAAGGTCATGAGTTCGTTTTTCTTTTTTTCTTTTTACCAAAATAACATTTTTGGTTGTAGGAGAGAAGACTGTGGACCTTATTTAAATTTTCTGTTGTAGCTGCTTCATTTAGACACTGGTCAAAGAGATAAAGAGAATAAGGAATGACCTCTTTATAGCCACATTCTGATAGAAATGAGATATTCTTGGCTTTCTTTGATACTTGAGATGAGGGGTTCTCTTAGTAGGGTGAACATGGCAGTTCTGGCTTTTTACTAACTCTCAAAATTAAAAAAACATAATTATTAGGTATAAGATGTGTTTACTAGTTGGAAAAGATTATAGGTTAAATTTATAATTAGTGGAAGTTATATTTAGTGTTCTTTGTGATGAAAATTGATTGCAAATATCTGTTAATGGAATTATGCTTTATAATCTTTATGGCTAATTTCATCTTTGCAAATGTCTTTGCAGAAATAGTTACTGTTAAAAATTAATCTTAAGACATGCTTATGATTTTACATGAGCATTACCATAACCATTTGGAATTCATTTTTAGAATTCTATTAGATTTTCTTCCTTTTTAGCATGTTAGTAACATTGCGGACTCATCATTTCTTGTGAAGAGTAGATGGAAGCTCCTCAGTTGTAAAGTTTAATGGATTTTAAAATACGAAAATTTCACTTACACTGATGTCTCGTCCAAAACTTCTGCTGGAACCATAATTTGAATTTAGAAAGTTGGGTATGTGATGCATACTTGGGAAGCAAAGAAAGATAATTAGCAAGACCCTATCTCAAAAAAATTTTTTAAGTTGAGGAGCTGGGGATATAGCTCGTTGCAAAGGCCTGGAGCAGCAGTCCCCAACATTTTTGGCATCAGGGATGAGTTTCTTGAAAATAGTTTTTCTATAGATCAGGGAGGCATGACGGTTTCAAGTTGATTCAAGCATATTGCATTCATTGTGTACTTTATTACTGCATTCTAATATATAATGGAATGATTCTACAGCTTCACTACAGTGCAGAATTGGTGAGAACCCTGAGCTTGTTTTCCTTAGTCCCATCTGGGTATGACCAGAGACAGTGACATTCAGAATGTGTTGTTTATGTCCAATCTACTTCATAATCTCCTTTTGGTTGCTCTCATTTGTGTAAACTCTGCTTCACAAAGAGATGCTGGAAAACAGAAGCATGCTTTTTAGTACTTTTGTGGCAATCTTATGATATTCTGCTTGACTTTAATTCTGAACATATGTCAACTTCAAGTTCTCTCAAACATACTTTTAAAAGCCACTGTTATTTGAAGTCTCAAGCAAGTGATCTCTTCTAGCACAAAGTTAAATCACCTGGCTTAATCACTAGTGGGTCATGCATCCAATCCTTCCCATTTCAGGACGTTTTTGTGGTTGCAAAGTAATGCTTAAACTCTTGAAAACTGATATAACTGATCATTCACGAGCTGAGAGAAAGATTGTCCTGGCCTACTCTCTTTCAAAGTCTCTGCTAATGTTTGAAATATGTTAAAAATCTCACTTTTTCACTATCACTTTCATAATTCCAGTTTGGCTTTGAATGCATTCACTTTTCCTGTGGACTTCTGCACAGTTCTCATTTTCCCTTGACTTGACAGTTTCAGTTCATTTAGCAAGTTGACTGTTAACTGAAGTAAGCAAGTTTTGTGACCCATTCTGTGTCACTGAAATGTGGTGCTAGTGGTGACTTTTTCTAAAACAAATCTGTAGAGTCATTTTTGTAACTTAGTCTGTTCAGTGATCTACCTTTGGAAAGATGTCACACTTCTGTGATAAGAAAAGACAGTACGTGCTTTGAGCCAATCTCCTTACAGAGATGTGAGTGAAAGGCATATACTTTAATGGAGTCAATAATTTTAATCACATCCTGCAAAATTGTCAAATTCAAGTGACATTTTTTTGTCTTGCTAACATGCCACCATGGAAGACAGAGTATAGATTTATGTTCACAAATGACCTCCATGATGTTGAGTAGTAAAACCAGAAAACCATATCATCATAGCAGCTGCTCTCTATGTGTACAAACCAACACAAAATGACCAGTTCACTTTTTCTTTTTGTTTTCTTTTTTTTTTAATTTAAAAGAGAATAAAACAAAAGGGGGCAGTACAGAGCAAATCAGAACAGGACAACATAGGCAACACAGTACTTTACATTAAGTCAACTGGACATCAACAGTATCTAACACCATATCTCTTACTATGCTATAGTTGAGCATAGTTTCAATTACAATAATATCAAACATAACACAATAGTATAAAGCCATGCATATAGTGAAAGAATTCCAGCGCTTTCTGAACCGAATAACAGAAAATGATCAATGGGTATTATAATATCTCATTTTTGATAAAAAAGAAAAAAATTTGTTTGAACTATCACACATATTCAAATTCCAATGAGACACAATGTGGTAGATAGAACCAGTGGTAATAGAACAAAAAAAAAAGCATGGCAGGACTTCTAAGAAGGATAATATTAAATCAGCAATAGCTGTCATAATGTTTTCTTCAAAACAGCTGTTCATATCATCACGTATGATATAGTCAAACAAAACAGGATAACACCATTCCAACTGATGATTGAAAACTTTGAAAGACTTCGAAGCTATGAGATGGGGCCTCAT
>PVJX010010171.1:0-58196 GCA_004027295.1 Dolichotis patagonum
TTATACTGTTAATCTGTGGCTCAGCAGAATAAACAAAACCCACCACAAACACACACAACACTGAAGGAAGACAGACTATGCTAATGATAGAAAGAAAACATTTTGACAGCCTCACTCAGCTAAGTGTCAAATACTCAAGAAAAAGAAAAATTGGCTTATGAAAAAAAGGAAAAAGAAAAAAACAGCAACACCATACAATGAAGAGTGGAAAAGCAATGGATTAAATGCAGTCCAGACCCTCTTCAAAGCATCCAGGACTTTATACTAAAAAGACAAAAGCAGACCAAAAAGAAATTTACCAAAGCTAGGACTGGAGGGTTATTATAGTTCTGACTTTCATAGGTAGTGAAAAAGGGTCAAAAAATAAACAAAGCTTGCAACAGTATGCACTACATCAATTGTTATAACTCTCCTGTTAACCTGTTTGAAACTGTTTTATTGTTTTTATTTTTTTCTTCTCTTCTCTTTAAAAATTTTTTTCTTCTCTTTAAAATAAAAAAATTTTAAAAAGCAAATAATCACAGGATGTTAACTTTCTACTACATTGCTAGTAAGCCTTGAGTACTCAGCAAACAATAAAGAACAATAAAGTGTGGGCACGGGCAGGCCTGTGTGCACATACCTCACATCCACTGGGAGCAGCACTGAAGGCAACACCACTGTGGCCATCACCAGAATGGCCACATTCTTCGCGCACTGAGGTATAGAACATTCCAGAAACACAAACAACCTTGATGGCCCAGCCATCGCTCCCTCATAGAACATCTCTCCACACACAAAGCCAGTTTAACAGTAGGTAAGGACTTGTGCCCTTGAGTTTAGGTTTTTAAAAATTCCCATCCTTTAGCCTTTCTCAATGTAACAGCATTACAAGACCTTTTAGTTAGATTTATCCCACACAGCAGAAAGTGAATATTTTAGTCTTGACAGGAAAATAAAATATGTATAGGTTGAGTATCCCTTAGCCAAAATCCCTGTTTTAGATTTTTCCATGGAACTAGAGTTGTGGAAACATTCCATGCAACATTAGCAATATGAGCCAACAGGTGATCTCTAACCTTTTTGTTTTATTCTACTCATCCTCTTCCCCTCTTTTGTCAACTGTCTCTCTTGACTTTATGATACATTCATGCAAGTAAATATTCTCTTCTCACTCAGGTCCACTTCAAAACTACTAGGCCTTCTCTTCTAACCCGTCCCTCCCGTGTTTTATAATTTACCCAAAACCTAAATGATCATCCTGTGCACTCCAACCTTGCTTGCTCCTACTATATCTAACCTCACTCATCTCTTCATCTTATCTGCTATCCTTCTGAATCCTACATACACACAACAGGGTAAAATCACTCTACTAACTCGCAAATCACTGCATAAAAGTTCCTGGTATAAGTGGGGTTATGCTACATTTCTGTAGACCTTCCTCCTACAGTTACAGACCTTAAGCTCATAGTTACCACAGTTTGTCAGCAGCCAGACTATACTTAAGTCTGTTGTTAGTTCCAACCAAACTACTTTAATCAGAATGCCATACATACTGTAACCAGTTTTTTTCCCCTGTAAGACAACACTGTTGTTTTAAGGGGGTCATAACCATCACCATAGTCCAGTACCAAAGGAATGGGCATAGATAGCAACTCCTCATCTTAATATATTGGGAAGGTAGGTACTAGGGATCTACAGAAAAACCAAGAACCACATACACCTGGAAGACATCTGGAGGAAAAATCATCTCCTAGGAAAGCCTCGACACCAGTGATAAGGCTCTCCAACATAAGAAATCTACAAGCAGCCACCCAGAAAACAAAATAAAACAAAAAATGACAACACGAAGAAGCAAAATGCAACCCCAAACACCCAGCCCACCTTTGTCAAGTCCAGAATGCAAAAAGATAGAGGAAATTGGATGCCAACAAATGGACCTCTCTGAAATGATAGCAGCAGAAGGGTAAAAACAAATGGAAGAAGCCATAGAAAAGCTAATCTCTAAGGTAAAAAAGAAAATTACTATCAACATAAAAGACATTAAAGCAGACACAGATAAACAAATAAAGGAGCTCAGGAAAATGATGGAAACCAAGTATGCCAAACATCGACAATAAACAGAATCAATGAAACAGATACAAATAGAAATGCAGGAGATTAGAAACTCCATTGAAAATATACATAGCAGATAGAAAGAAAGAATAGAATATCAGATCTAGAAGACAGTAACTTGACTAGCAACTAGGAAAAACAGGTATCTTAAAAATCATAAGAGACCATAAAAAAATCAATTCAGCAGCTATAGTGTTATGGTTGATACATTGCGTCAACTTGAGAAGGTCAGAAGTTTAACTGAGAGACTCAGCAGGAAACCAAGATCCTTTCTTTATTTCCCTTGAATATCCTCATCTTGTGTAAGAGGAGGGCACAGAGATTATGTGAGTGCTACACCTGCCCTGGAAGGGGTGGTGTGGCTTGTGTCTAATATAACGAAAGAAAAGAGGCTTGCTCTCCCCTCTTTTGCTCTGGCTGCTGCCTTGAAGTGTTGCCCCAGTGCCATGCCACCCTGTCATATGGCCAGCTGATTATGGACTGAAACCTCCAAAAACTGTAAGCTAAATAAACTTTTCCTTCCTTCATTTTGGGTGTCAGGTATTTTGTCTCAACAATGAAAGAAAAGTAACCAAGACATGCATGGTAAAGCAAAGAAGAACAACATAAGACTGGCTGAAATCAGTGAGAAACTTGAAGACAGTGCAAAAAAAGCCAAACAAAAACAAACAAACAAAAAAACATTAAAAATCTCTTCACACAAATAATGGCAGGAAACTTCCCAAACATGGTTAAGAACTTGACATACAAATAAATGAAGCATATGGAACTCCAAATAGCCATGACCAAAATAAATCTACAACAAGGCATATAATAATCAAGATTCCAGAAATTCAGCACAAGAATAAAATATTAAAAATGGCTAGAGAAAAGGAAACATCACCTTAAAAGAAATTCAGCACAAGAACAAAATATTAAAAATGGCTAGAGAAAAGAAAACATCACCTTAAAAGGCAAACCCATCAGAATCACAGCTGATTTCTCAATACAAACCCTCAAATCAAGAAGAGCTTGGCGTGAGGTATTTCAAACCCTAAAGGAAAACAAACTTCAAACCAGATTGATGTACCCCACAAAACTATCTTTCAAAATTGATGGAGAAATAACATATTTCCATGACAAAGAATCGAAAAATTTATGACCATCAAACCAGCTCTACAGAAAGCTCTGAAGGATGTATTACAAAGAGATAACAAAGACCAGAAACACATGAACACCAATAGAAAGAAGCCCTTGCAAGCAGGGCAAGCAATTAAACAGAAGCGAAAGACAAGGAACAAACAACATGAAAAAGAAAAGCCAATATATATCAGTTATAGCCATCAATGTAAATGGTCTCAATTCGCCAATTAAAAGAAACAGACTGGCAGAATGTATTAACAATATGCTACATTCAAGAAACATATTTAACCCAAAAAGAAATTCATAGGCGAAAAGTCAAAGAATGGAAAACAATTCTCCATGCCACAGGAACCCAGAAAAAAAAGCAGAAGTAGCAATCCTGTTTGTAAACAATGCAAACTTTAAGCCACAACTGATCAAAAGAAACAAAAAAGGTCACTACATACTTATTAATGGAAAACTCCAAGAAGAAGAGATAGACACAAAGACCAAGAACCACATATATCTGGAAGACATCTGGGGGAAAAGATACTTCCTAGGAAACATTTATGCACCAAACACAGGTTTACCCAACTGCATAAATATTAAATGTCATGAAAAACCAAGTAAGAACTAACACAAATGTACTGGGAGAACCTTAATACTCCACTCCCACAAATAGATCAACTAGACAAAAAAAAAATCAACAAACAAATATTAGAATTAAACCAAGCTGGTGAACAAATGGACTTGGTACATGTCTACAGAGCATTCCACAGAGCATCTAGAAGAATATACATTCTTCTAGACTGTACATGATGTGTTCACCAAAATAGATCATATATTAGCTGACAAAAAATGTTTAAGTAAAGGGGAATTGAAATCATCCCACGTGTACTATCTGACCATAGCACAATAAAACTAGAAATCAATGACAAAGGAAATCATGAAAACTACCTTAATACATGGAAATGAAACAATACCCTTCTGAACAGCCAATTGATCACAGAGGAAATTAAAGACAAAATTAAACAGTATGTACAATTAAATGATAACACTTTTACAACATACTGAAGCTTATGAGATGCAATGAACACAGTCCAACGAGAGAAATATATAGCAATGAACTCACACATTAGGAAACCAAAATGAGCTCAAATAAGCAAGCTAATGTTGAACCTCAAACTTCTAGAAAAACAAAAATCAAACCCAAAGCTCATACAAGGGAGAAAACTATAAAGAGCAGAAATTAACATGATAGATACTAAAAATTCAATACAAAGAATCAAGAATCTAAGTGTTAGTTCTTTGAAAGAATAAATAAAATTGATTTCTGTGGGACCTGTTGTGATGTCCACCTTTTCACTTTGAGTGGCTTGATTTGTGTTTTTTCTTTCCCCTTTTTGATGAGGTTAGCTAATGGTTTATCAATGTTTTTTATTCTTTCAATCATTCCTGGAAGCAAGTATTACCCTGATTCCAAAACCAGAGAATAACCCAAAAACAACAACAAAAAGAAGACTATAGGCAATCTCTCTAATGATGCAAAAATTCTTAATAAAATCCTTAATATTGGCAAACAGAATTTAGCAAATCATCAAGAAGATTAGACATCATGACCAAGTAGAATGCATCCCAGGGTGCAGGGACGGTTCAACTTATGCAAATAGATAAATATAATACACTACATTAACAGAACCAAAGATAAAAATCTCATGATCATCTCAGTATATGTAGAAAAAGCGTTTGACAAAGTCTAACAGCATTCACGATAAAAAAAAACTTGCAGAAAATTGGAATAGATAATCTTTACCCTAATATTATAAAAGTCATCAATGACAAATCAACAGCTAACATAATATTAGACTGTCAAAAATTGAAAGCTTTTACTCTAAAATTAGTAACAAGATAAGGATGTCCATTATCACCATTCCTATTCAGTATAGTTCTGGAAATAGCCAGAGCAATTAGACAAGAGAAAAAAAACAATAAAGATAGGAAAAGAAGAAATTAAATTATTATTTACAGATGACATGATACTCTACATAGAAGACCCCAAAAATTCACCAAAAAATTTGTAGATTTAATGTTCAAATTCAGTAGTGTAGAGGGATACAAAGTCAACACTAAAAATCAATAGCATTCATGTATACAAATAACAAACTCACAGAGATAGAAATTAGGAAAGAACACCCCTCATGATGTCATCTAAAAACAAATGAAATATTTAGGAATCAATCTAACAAAGGGTATAAAAAATCTGTATAGTGAAAATTATAGCACCCTAAAAAAGGTGATCAAAGAAGATATCAGAAAATGGAAAGATAGCCCTTGCTCTTGGATAAGAAGAAACAACATAGTGAAAAATGGCCATATTCTCAAAATTGTTATACAGATTTTTTAAAAAGAGAATGAAACAAAAGAGGACAGAACAAAGCAGATCAGAACAGAACAATATAAGCAACACAGCACTTTACAACAAAACAACCGGATATTAACAGTAGCTTCCTGTTATACAGATTTAATGCAATCTGATCAAAATACTATTAGCATACTTCACAGATCTAGAGAAAACATTCCTAAAATTCATTTGGAAAAGATTTAAAATAGCAAAAGCAATTCTGGGCAACAAAGGCAAGTCAGGAGGCATCAAAATGTTTGTTTGACTTGAAATTATACTACTAAGCTATTGTGACAAAATCAGTATGATATTGGCTAAAAAACAGACCTGAGGATCAGTAGAAGAGAATAAAAGGCTCAGATGCAACCCCAAACACACTCAGCTACCTTATCTTTGACAAAGGTACCAAATATGTTCACTGGAAGAAAAATAGTCTCTTTAATAAGTGGTGCTGGATAAAACTGGCTACCCACATGCCAAAGATTCAAACTAGACCCATGTCTATTTCTATGCACTAAAGCCAAAATGGATCAAAGATCTAAATATTAAAATAGAAACACTAAACTTACCCAAGAGAAAATAGATGGAACTCTAGAAGACATAGGTGTAGCTACGTAGAGACCTCATGAACAAAGCCCAGATTGCACAGGAAATATTTCCAAGAATCAACAATGGAATTTCACCTTATTAAAAAGCTTTTGCACATCAAAAGAAATCACCAACAGAGTGAAAAGACAACCCACACCATGGAAAAAACATTTTATCCAATTGTCCTTCAGACAAAGGACTTGTATCTAGGACAGATAAAGAATTGAAAAAAAAAAAAACACAAAAAACTAGACTCCATCATGGTGGGAAAGGAGAACATGAGGTGACAATTTAACACAATGTAGCATGGATATGTAAGCTTTTTCTGAAGAGGGACAGACAGTAAATAGTTTCTGGCACCAAGGGCCACATAGTCTTTGTTGAAACTAATCATCTCCACACTTGCATCATAATTATGTAAGTGAATAGTCATAACTGTGTCCCCATAACACTTTATTTACAGAAACAAGCAGTGATTGTCCTATAGACCAAGATTCCTGACCTCTCCAATCAAAGATGGAAAAATGCAAAACAAGACCACCCATAATTGCCCTTTAAAATGCTTCCTACTTCTTTTGCTAGAGGAAAAGTAGCAATTCATGCTACTATAACCATTTCCATCACTCATCAATTGAGTTACTATCTGAATGTTTTCAGATATACAAAATTGTATCACAGGACTTTTAAGTATTACTGTACTCAGAGGGACAAAATCAAAAATTCAACGTGGTCACAATCCTGGAAAATCCCTTCACTCTTTAAAGGAGATACAAAGATGAATAACTCTAATGTTATCAGTATGCCAGTAAAGTCTTTAGCAGAGGAAGTAAAAAAAGAAAAGAAATGGGAGAAGAACAATAACAACAACTACTACTATTACTTTTTCTGCTGCTGCTGCTTCTTCTTCTAGATCCCTGTTGTATTGTGTTAAATTGTCATCTCATGTTCTCCCTCCTTCCCCACCATGATGATGTTTTCTTCTTGGCTCATTATCCTATAGAAGTGATGGAGAACATTTTAGAGACCAGGTACCCATGTGGAAGGAGATAAATGTGGAAATCTAGAAACAGATAAAGGTCTGATTTTAGTAGTACACCTCATCTGTGGTTTTGCTTTCCAGTTTCAGTTATCTGTGGTTAACCATGGTCCAAAAATATGAAATGGCAATGTTTAGAAATAATTCATAAGTTTTAAGTTGCATGCTGTTTGAATACCATGATACAGTCTTATTACTTGTTCTGAGTAGTGTGATGATAATGTCCCACTCCATTCTGCTGGAGATGTGAATCATCCCTTTGCCCAGTGCAACCACACTGTATACGCTACCCACTCATTTCATCAGTTAATAGCTATCAGATTGGCTATCAGATGGGCAGTTGGAATACTGCAGTGCTTATTTTGGATAAAGGGCCCAAAGCACAACAGTAGTGATGTCAGTACTTACATAGGTCAAAGAGAAGCTGCAGAATGCTTCCTTTAAGGAAAAATGTGAAACCTCTTAATAAGGAAAGGAAGAAAAGGGCATATGTTGAGTTTGCTTAAGATCTATGTAAGAGTGAATCTTCTATCTGTGAAATTGTGAAGAAAAGGAAATTTATGCTAGTTTTGCCACTGCACCTCAAACTGTAAAAGTTACAGCCACAGTTAGTGCTAAGTGCTTGGTTAAAATGGAAAAAACATTACATCATAGTATCCAGTATTTGGCCTCAGTTTAACCACCCACTGGGTGTCTTGGACCACATCTCCCTCAGTTGGGGGGGCCTATTGTGGCTGTAGCCAGGATCAAGGAGAAATGAATACCTTAGTTAGCCTTAAATAGGAAAAATGTGGGACAGCAAGAATTAGGAAGTGATATTTCAGTTGGGAAAGACCATTTAGGCGTAGGCACACTCGAGTGAGCAAACAGCAGCCACAAAAATACATTCAGAGGGCAAAAAGCAGAATGGCCGTACTGGTTGTTAAAAATCTCTAAAATCTCCATATTAGAAGTATGTGGGCCCAGGGATTTAGCTCAGTGGCTTAAGCGCCTGCCTGGCAAGTGTGAGGTTGTAAGTTCAATCCCCGGTACTAAAAAAAAAAAGGAAGTATGTGGCTGCTATCTTGATCCTTGTGCTCCTGCCTTATACAATTCTACTCCCACCACCCTGCACACCCTACCCTTACTGAACTCTCCCCAAGTCTTTGCAACCCGGTAACTAAAGGATTACATAGACTATACTTGGATCCACTAAGATTTTGTACAGCACTCAGTTTGATGCCTTCTCCGTCAGAGCTGGGCCTGTACCACACCACACCAGTGGTCAGAGGTCTGAGCCTTTCTTCTCTAAGGTCAGGCTGGCTAATGAAAATCATGCAAAGAATGAGGATAGAAGCCCTTATAGGTGCCAAGCCCAAAAATGCTTTAACAGAAGCCAGGTTCAGGAACCCAGACTTTCAATAACCCATATCAATTTCCTGCAAGATTTGATTAATTATTAACTAAATTTTCTTTAGGAAAATTTACATGGTTTTTAAAGTAATACATATACATGGTTTTTACATATACATGGTTTTTAAAGTAAACCACATAAAACAGTGTTAATATATCTTTCACAAATACCTGATTGATAGTCAAGGATGCATATAAATTCATATTGCTTCTTTAAACACAAATAAAAACATAAATACATACAACGATCTTCTACTTTGCTTTTTTCCATATATGTTCCTTAGACTTGCTTATGCCAGCAAATATATGTGTTTCATCATTATTAACATCCACCAGACATTGTATTCATGAAGAACTTAATTTATTTTGACACAGTGGACCCATGATGGAGAAAGGGTATTGTTCACTTTTCCTGGAACAAACCAGACAGCAAATGCTGTTGTGTGTCAGTCTGTACACATCCATCTACATAAATCTGCAAGATAAATTCTAATAGAAATGGAAATGGTCAAAAACCATGTATCATTGAAGGCTGCTCAGTGAATGGCAAGAGACAGACACAGAGAAAGAGACAGACAGACCAAACTCTGTGCCATGGTAGGAAATCTGAACAGAAAAGCAAAGAGGCTTGAAGGAGTGAATGGAGATGATGGAAAAAGACCAGATGGGAAGCTTGAGGAATATGAAGGTGAGAGAACCTGAATATGAGCAAGGGTTACAAAAGGAATAGAGGTAAAAGGATTCAGGACTAAGTGAGTTAATGACTACTGATACAGGACAGGAACAAAGGAGAAAGCAGGTAGAACAGCAGGAAGGAAGGGGAAGATCCAAAGGCTCAGATACATTTCCAAGCCTGACATCATGCAGACATGGTCACCACACTAACTGTTCACCTTGAGAGATGCTGGCTTGATAGAAGGAGAGTTTCTTGTAGTATGTGATGACTTTAAAATGTCCATGGGAGACACAGGAAAGAAACAGGAATGGAGATAGAGATTTAGAAACCACCTACTGAGAGAATGGCTGAAGCCTTGGAGAAGAGAGGAGTCAAAGAGAGAATGGGATAGAACATCCAGGGTCACCTCTCTCAGCCTTAAGTGGCCTTTTTACTAGGGGAGCCAGGAAAAGACAATCAACTAGATAGGGCAGAGAAAAAAAAGAGTGTGTCATGGCAGCCAATAGTGTCAAGTTGAAGTGGAAGGTAATAGGAGAAAGGCATAAGTCACCACAGCAGAGAGGAGAAGGCACAATGGGGCAGCCTGGCCCTCGAGGCATCTTTCAAAATAACCCAAAAAGATACCAAAGAAAGGGAAAGAAGCAAGGCTAGAACTGCAGTCAGTTGGCTTGGTAACAGGCAGAATCGATCTAGGGTTAAAAAGAGAAATAATGTCAGAGCGGATTTCCTTCAGGTAAGAATAACTGTTCTGAGTTCAGACACTGAAAACAAAGTTGAGGGGAAAAAAACAGAACTGAAGACAAGACCAAGGAAGTAGCTAAGGTAGCAAAATCTCAGAACAACTGGCTCCAAATGCCTCATCATCATGAACTGATGAGTTTCTGATCATTTGAAAATTAAAACTATATTGGTGCAATACTGTCATCATTTTTTAATTTATGGTTACTGGTTTCAACTCCAATTTAACATTTTCTGGTAACTTTTTCCTTTCATTGGAGATGCCATGAGCTGCTGATCTCAAAGACATTCCTACAGAGAAAAAAATAAAAATAAAGCTTCTAATAAAAGGGCTCACATTGAAATGTCACTGATGCAAGTTGCTACCTAAATGTGCAACATTTGTGTAATCTTATGCATGGAAAACTCTTCCATCCAGCAAACTTGTAAATCAGAAATAAAGATCTAGAAAATGCCACAAAAGCAAACAGCAATGAAAGGATGCCATACAACTCTTTCTGAGGCTCAAGGCTCAGACACTTTTCAAACCACTACTGGAAATGAAATGATCCTTACCTCACCATGCCAGAAAATGCCCCAGATCTCTAAAGGAAAGAGTACATTAATGTCTCTGGCTCAGTAACAACATAAATTCAGCAAGTTACTTCTTTCAGATATTAAATGGTCATCTTTCTTCTTCCCTTGACAAAATGAGGACTTACAATTCAACTTGCCTTTTTAAAAACCTAGTTTCCTCGATTGTAGTTTACCTGAAACTTTGGTTCTCTTCACTGCCACTTTTTTTTACTAATTAAAAGGCAATAATTTCAAAAGTTGTAGTTCTACAGTCAGCATTTGGGCAACGGTTGAAATTCAAGTCAGCAAGATGGGATATGAAATACAAAATCACAAATTAAATTATTAATGGTCCCAAAGAGAGGTGGCTATAGATAAGTCATTTGGTAAGTCTTCTAGGTTAAAAATAGCTGAGATCAATGACTTCTTTAAATTAATACTTAACCAATTAATGAAAAATACCCCTCCAAAAGAAAATAGAAATAGATAGCTTTATCCATCAACCACAAAAATGAAAATAAAAGGTTTTTACACATTGCCTAGTTACAGAAGATGACAACATACTGAAAATTCTTGCCAATGCCCTTTAATTTATAGAAAAGAAAGATGAGGTAATGAGTAATAGCAGTAACCTAGAAAAGTCAAACAAAATGGCATTGGTGGTGATAAACTTCAACCCTTACTGCAGTATCACTTACCTGTCAGTGGAGACCACAAAAACTGTGAATTTTACTTAGGCAGCTCTTTAGAAATTGCAAAAATGCTTCAAGCCTGAGAGTAGCCCCCACACAGACATACACCTAATGCTAAGGGAGAAGACCTTGGTGAATGACATGTAACCAAATCTCAAAAGAGAAAAGAACAGCTCAAGTCATTCAAAACAGATTCAGCCAAGCTCCAACCTCAAGCCTTTTATCTACCACACAGTTTCAGGTCACAGAAAACAACACAAAAATTGACAGTCAAATGCAGCTCAAAGAGGAAAGTAAGCAGTTCTCATTCAAGCCAAGAACAGTACCATGCAGAAATCAGTTTTGACTTTATTAAAACAAAGACTAGATACAGATAGCACTGTCCATGCCAAGCTGAGCAAATATGACAAACATCAAGCAATGTATAAATGTGCTACAAGCAGGAAAAAGAAGTTTCACAGTAATCTTGAGAAGATGAATGAAGAATGCAGTCAGAAATAAAACATAACTAGAAAAAAGAAAGGAAATTGCCCATGAGTGCAAAAACCTCAGTAGTAAGATGTAAGTATAGTGAAGCAATAGCAAAGAACATTAAGTACATGAATACACACACATGTATATGGTCAATTGATTTTTAACAAAGATGCCAGAGTAATTCAAGGGCAAAATAAAAAAAATTTAACACATGATGGTGGAATAACTGAACATTCAATTGGAAAAAAATAGACTGATTCCCACTTCAACACTACACACAAAAATTAACTTGAGATAAACTGTAGGCATAAACAGCTAAAACTGTAAGACTTCTGGGAGAAAATATTTTTAGAAATACGGTAGACAATGATTACTTACATAAAACATTGAAAATAATTCCATTGAGAAACTTAAAAATTGTTCAGGAAAAAAAGCATTCTTAAGTAACTAAAACGGCAAGACATAGATTAAGGGACAAAACATGTACGACACATGTATATCTGAGAGAGGAACCACTAAATACACATATACAAAAACTCAGTGAAAACCACAATAGTGAGCCAGGGATATAACTCTGCAGCACACAGCATTTGCCTGGCAAACACAAGGTCCTGAGTTCAATTTCTGGTACAAAAAAAAAAGCCACAATAAATTTAATACAGAATGTTAAAATAAATTCAAATAACTCAAAAACTTCAGGAAAGGACAAATAGAGAAACAAAAATCAGATAATAAACCAGATAATAAAATGGCACAGCTAAAGGAAAGCACATCAATAATTATATTAGATGTAAATGCTCTAAACACACCAATTTAAAAATAGAGATGATCAGGACTGAATCTTAATAATCTACATGCTAACCACAGAAACCTCATTTCAAATATATCAAAGGACTAAAAATAAAATTTAAAAGTGTAAACGAGATACACCACATCAACATGAATCAAAAGAACCCTGGAGAGGGTTGGGAATTTAGCTCAGGGGCATAAGAATCTGCCTGGTAGGCACAAGGTCATGATTTCAATCCTTGGTAACAAAAAAAGAAGAAGCCTGGAGAGATGACTATAAGGTAGTAGAAGGACATAAGTAATGGTGAACAAGAAGAAAATATAACAAAACTCAATGCACATGCACCTAATGGCAGAACATCAAAACTGAAAGAAGAACTGAAATGAGAAAGAGATCAAGCCACTATTGTCGTTGGACATTTCATTATTACCCTCATAATAATAGAGAGAATAAGAAAATCAGTAAGATGTAGAACTGAACACTAGCATACAACCAGAACTAGTTGTCATTTAGAGAATATTCCACCACACAACAGCAGAACACACGTTTGTTTCCTATGCAAATAGAACATTCATCAAGACAGATCATACTTTATCAGTGATGGCTACTTTCTAGAAACAAACTTTAATAATCTATCATAAAATAATTGAAATCATACAAAGTGTATTCTCTGACCATAACTGGATTAGATAAGCAACCCATAATAGAAAAGTATTAAGAAAATCTTTCAAAACTTAGGAATAAAGTGGGTTGGGGATGTAGCTTAACAGCATAGTGCCTGTCTGGCAAGCATGAGGTCCTGAGTTTAATTCCCACTCAAAAAAAAAAAAAAAAGATTTAGAAATTAAACAACAAAACTCTAAATAATCCAAAACTTAAAGGTATCTCAAATAAAATTGGAAAATAGTATGAAAGAAAGAAAAGTAAAAATACAATATACCAAAATTTTTGTGATACAGACAAATAATGCTTCAAGGGACATTTAGATTATTAAATGCTTATGTTGGAGAACAAGCCAAATCTCAAATAAGTGATGTTAGTTTCTGCCTTACACAAATGAAAAGAACAAAATAAGCAGAAGTAAATATTTAGAAACCAATGAAATTAAAAACATTAAATAGAAAAAACCAAAAGTTTATTTTTTTGAAAAAAAATATAAATCTCTAGCAAGTTTGTGCATGTGAGAGAGAGATATTACTGGTGGTCAACTTGTAATACCAGCTGAACTGAATCAGTATGGTGCTGAATGTGAATGGCCCACCTGAGCATTGTTGACAAGATAAAAAAGAGAACTGGAGAGGAAAAAGAGGTGTTGTCACTTCTCCATGGTGGTTTTAGTTCTCCATAGTGTTGTTGGTTCTCCCGTTGCCATTGGTTCTCCTGGAGGAGTTTGTCAAGAGCTTCTTGCCTGATATGAACTCGGCTGTTCTCATCATTAGAGGTGCTTGAATCCTGTTGTTGCTGAGAATGGCTGCGGTTCACTTTGGGAGAGCTCTGTTCCTTACTTTGAGCATCACATTCTGGCTCCAGAGGGGAACATATTGTGAGGGTCAGTCTCCAGGGAAAGCCTGTCACACTGGCTTCTTGATATGAACTCAGCTGTTCTCATTGTTGGAGGAGCTCAGGACCTCATTGTCACTGAGGATGACTTGGTACTTTTCAGGGGAGCTCTGTTCCTTACTTTGGGCATCACTTCTTCGCTCCAGTATAGAACCCTCAACCTACTGACACAGAGCCTTCATCCCACTGACATAGACTTTGTGGCTTCCATCACTAACCTTTAGGCCTTCCCAGTGCAGATCCATGAAGCAGACTTGCATGAAATATTGGCATGGGCACTAGGCCTCCAGCTGGACTTATGGGGGGAATGTCATGGGCTCAAGGTCTTTAGCTGGACTCAGGCAGGACATTGCACACTCACATGGATTCTTTAGGTCTTAGTGTGTGGACAAATTTCCTGCACTTTTCCTTTTGTGTTTGACCCTTTGGGTAACAATTATAAAATAATAATATAAATTATGTGTCCTGCATTGTTTTGTTCTTGTAAACCCTGGCTACAACAGGCAACAAGAGAGAGACACAGAGAGACAGAGAGGGAGAGAAAGAGGTAAGAAGAAAAGGAAGGAGGAAGAGAAAAAGGGAAAGAAAGAAAGAAAGAAAGAAAGAAAGAAAGAAAGAAAGAAAGAAAGAAAGAGGAAAGAAGGAGGGAGGTAGCTATTACCATACTACCAGTATTGGAAATGAATAAGACGACATAATTATAGATCTTACAGACACTAAAACACAAACTACAAATCCTCACTCAAAAAATAAATTGAATAATAAAACTAATTTATGAATAGAATCCATAATTTAAATCCTTCTGAAGAATAAATATCCAGCTCCAGATCGTTTCACTAGCAAATTTTACAAGAAACTCCTATTCCAAAGTCTTATGGAAAACCAAAGAAAAGGGAATAGATCTCAAATTACCCTATGTGGTCATTATATCCTGATGGACAAACCAGTGAAAACATTAAAAGAGAAAACTATATGACAACGCCAACACAAACTTTCAACAAAATAGTAGCAAAAAAGAATACAGTGAGAGATATATAATATGTGTGTGTGTATATATATATATATTCATTCATTTTATATATATATATATAATATATATATAATGAATGAATAATATACCATAAATAATCAGAGATTATCCAGAAATGGAAGACTGGCTTTATACTTAAAACTCAATCAATGAATCCATATATTAACAGTATAAAAACAATTTTCCCAGGTCAATTTATTTGAAAGTTATTTACAGGTGTTTTCATGCCACAACAGCAAAGTTAAATAGTTGTCAGCAAAGCCAAATATATTAACTCTCAAGTCCTTTACAGAAAAAGTTCTCCAACTTTTATTCCAGAGAAAAGGAAATTTATGTTGACATAAATATCTGTATGTGCATGCTTATAGCATGTTTAGTACAGTCAAAAACTGGAACCAATTCAAATGCCCTTTAAAAGGAGAACTGATAAAGAGGCTGTGGTATATCCACGTAAGGGAATCTTACACAATGATAAACAGGAAGAAACAATTGATATACACAACAATTTAGATGAAGCTGAAAAACATTAAACTGAATAAAAGAAGTTGGTCTCCAAAGGGTATGTACTTGTACAACTCCATTGTCTTAGTGGAATTAGTAGAATTATTTTTCTATTGTTAATACAAAATACCTAATACCAACAGTTAAACTAGGAAAGGGTTATTGAGCTCACAGTTTGTAGTGGTTTCAGTCCATAACCAGCTTGTTCCAGGGCAGGGGGAAGCATGGTAGAGGGGCAACGCAGAGGAGATAATCCATGGCAAGCAGGTAGGAGGCAGCAAAACAGCAAACAACAAGCAACAAACAGCAGAGGCAGCAGCAGCAAGCTTGCCTCTCCCTTTTATCCCACCAGGCTCCACACCTTTTGATTAGTGCTATCCATGCCCAGGGTGCCCCGTGTGGGGCACCCTGAGTACCACCATCACATCCCCAATCCACATTCTCGCACCCTAATCTTCCCACCTTTGAAACTCCCTACCTATGAACACACGAGGCTTTGCGGGACATCTAGATACAAGCCACAACATCCACAAGACATTCTTGAAAAGGCAACATTATAGTGACTACAAACTGATGGCTGTCAGGGTCGGGAATGGATTCAAGTAAACTTTTTGGGTGGTAATAAAACTGTCTTGTATCCTGCTATGATGATGGCTACATAAATCCAGATGTTTATTAAAAGCCACAGAACTCACCACAGGATCAAGAGAAAAAAAGAGCAGGAAGAATAGGGAAGTTTGGTCAATGGGCACTAAATTATAATTAGGAAAAATAATTTCTGGTGGTCTATTTTACAATTAAGATGACTATGGATAACGTTATTGTACTTGCTATGGTTGAGATCTTGAATGTCCCCCAAAATTCTCATGCACTAAGAGGAAAGATTTTTGGAAGGTGATTGAATCATGGGGGTGCTATGCTCATCAGTGATTCATCAACTAATGAATTCAGTAGCTGAGTGTGTTGTTAGGAGATGGGCCTGAATAAAGAGAGGGTGCACTGGGGCCTAACCTGCAAGGATGTATCTCTCTAGCTCTTCCATTCTTTCTCTCTGCCTTTTGGACACTAAAAACCAAGCAGCTTTCCTCTCCCCAGGGCCTTTTTCCATGCCACTTCTGCCTGGAAGCTGGCCAAAAATGAGCCAAAATAAAGTTCTTTAAATTGTGGGTTTCAGGTATTTTGTCTCAGCAAGAGGAAACTAAGACAATACAGACCATTTCAAAAAAAAGTGGAAGAAAGGATTTGGAATGTTCCATTACAAATGTAAAATATTTTAGCAAATAGACATTCTTATCCTAATTTGAACACCACACAATATATCCATGTATGAACACATCATATGGTAACACGATGTACAATTTTATATGTCAATTTAAAAAATAGTTGTATGACTATACACTTAAAAACAACCGATGTTAATGTTAATTTAGAAAGTAAAATTTTTTAAAAGATAACCATTACTCCTAATATTGTGATTTCTTTATGTAAAATATTTATTTGCTTATAGTATCTAAGGATTGATACACAGACTCAGCATGAAAAAATTGAGTTGTTGTTGTCGATTTGCTTGTTTTTAGTATCAACTCTTATTCTGTGGCTTTCAACTAAATAAAAAGCCCAGGCCAATAGAAAGAAGTTAGGGACCTGGACCAACTGTGGCTGGATTCATAATAAGGCACAGAGGAAACTGCTCCTAGAGACCCCAGGATACTTCTTAATCATAAAAAATTTATCCTCAGAATCTGAACTCACCGGGCATTGTGTTCTTGCCAGAGGCAAAATAGCTAAAGTTCATTCCCAATTTATGTCTTTCCCTCTAGTTCCTCAGAATATTTGGTCAAAACTGACCAAAACCAAAATACTGGATGATCCCAGCTTCCGAACAGCCAGGAAGGCAGGATCAAGAAGTTCTGATCTGCCAGTAATCAGCTTTGTGTTTTTGACCAAGTTATTCAACCTCTGTACACCTCAACTTCTTCATTTTTAAAAGGAAGACTCCTGATATGCCTCACATTCTCTTCTAGTTCATATTGAGTTTATGTCATCATTAATCTACCAGTTCATTAGTCAAAATATTTATGAACTACATGAACAAGACAACTAGTGTAGAAGAAACATTTGCACCCAAAGGGGAGTCATACAAGGAATATTCTTGGCTTTTTAATGAAATTTTAACAGAAAGACTTTTAGTTTTTTCCAGTATCTCTTACCCTCAAAAAGAGCTGGAAATTTAAGTCTCTTAATGTCCTACCAACTCTAAAATCAATTTTAGAAGGTTCTCCACAATTCCTGAGCACTTACGCACAGCGGACACTGAGGTCCAATGTTTAGACTCTCATTCTATCCAGACTGTGCATTAGACAGTCAAGTACAATGTAAATCATAGAGGTTATAGGTTAGGTCTTTTGGCAAAACAAACAGCGAAGTTTATATTCTTTGCACCCATTGATACTAAGAAAATAGTCCACAGATCAAAAAAACACATTGCCTTCTACTAGTTGTGAACATTTAGAAAACTTCACTGATGAGTAGAGAAAACACATATTAAAAATATGAAGGATCATCATCCAGGAGGCATTTACAAAAAATTATTGCATTTACCTTCCAGTTGAATTATATACACAAAGATGTAAAAGGAAAAGATCCAGCATGGCTCCTAATCAATCTGTATAATGCATAAGCCTGTTGCTTCTAATTGCAATGGGCCTTTTGAGATGGGTGGCGTGATGCACAGAGCTAATAAGCACTGGCTTCTGTCCAAGTATTAAATTGTAGTATTTCTTTTATCCATTTGAGCCTTGCTAATAGAGGTGGTAAATGATTCACTTCAACCACAAGTAAATACTTCCTCAGGGTATAACTACACCTGATGGCTCATGGCTAAAAACTTCTAAAGAACTGAAAAATCATTTCTTCTCCTAAGAGATCATTATATGTATATGTATTTGTTGGGGGGGGGGCTGAACTAGAATAAGAAACTGTCAGAACTCTGGAGACAATTTTCACTCCTATGATATATCAAAAGAAAAGGTTAAACCTTTTGCATTTAACCCATTTGAGGTAAATAAAAGTCTGTGCAACAAAAGAATAGGCAAAGAAAAAAAGGTTAAAGAAATTTTTTTTTTTTTTTTTTTTGGTACCGGGGATCAAACTCACAACCTTGCGCTTGCCAGGCAGGCACTTAAGCCACTGAGCTAAATCCCCGGCCCAAAGAAAATATTTACATAAAACATAACAAAGTATATTTATAATATGTAAAATTCTGGAACTCATTTTAAGAAGCAAATTTTCAGGACATGAACAAAATAAATCTACACAGTTCATAGGAAAGGAAATAAACACAAAATATTTGGTCTAAATTACTCATCAATCAAAACTTCAGAATTTTCATGTTTGATAAAATTTAAACATTTATTTCCTCTTCTCTATTTCTCTCTTACTCCAGTGTTCACAATCAGTATCAGTGGCCAATGTCTATGACCCATGACCAATAATGTTAACCAGTGCCAACAGCGTATATGCCCTTAAAGAATTCTTTACATTGGAAATGTTTATAACTCCTTTGCAAAATAAAGTGCAATATAGCCCTGTATGATATATGACATTACATTAAAACATGGGTGTATATTTTAATAACCAAAAACTGAAACCATGTAGTTGTCAACTAATACTGGAATGGGTAAAATAACACAAGATATTTCTATGCAACATTTGTAACCACAATAAAGAATGGAATAGGTTTGCATGTTCTGGCATGCAAAAATGTGCAAGACACATTATTGAATGAAATAAAAAAATGTAGGGCAACATTCACAGTATGACCAAACTTTTATGTAATAAATAACTATACTTTACTATACTATACTATACTATACTATACTATACTATACTATACATGATTCATTCTGCATACATATCTGTATAAAAAATCTGGAGTTATGTATTTCAAATCATTATCACATAAAAAAGGGGCTTGGAAGCTTTAATTTTATCTTTATACCTATTTCCATCATGTATTTTTAACAACCTGAATTTACATTTTAAAAATTCAATTGGGCCAAGGAAATAGCTCAGTTGCACAATAGCTGCCTGACAAGCATGAGGTCATGAGTTCAATTCCTGATACAAACAAAACAACAACAAAAACCAAATCAATTTATCATATACTCAATGTCAAACAAATATGCAAAAAATTTCAGTAATACCCATTGATCATTTTCTGTTATTCGGTTCAGAAAGCCCTGTAATTCTTTCACTCTATGCATGGCTTTATACTATTGTGATATGTTTGATATTATTGTAATTGAAACTATGCTCAACTATAGCAGAGTAAGAGATATGGTGTTAGCTACTGTTGATGTCCAGTTGTCTTAATGTAAAGTACTGTGTTGCCTATGTTGTCCTGTTCTGATCTGCTCTGTACTGCCCCATTTTGTTTTACTCTCTTTCAAATTAATAAAAAAAAATTCAGTAATAATGGTGAATTTATAAGTGAAGACATAAATCAAGCCTGCAAGGTTTACTTTTAAGTAAATGCTTGTTTTAGAAATATGTAGTCATGAATCCACTTGATGGCCAGGATACAACATTCTAAGAAATGTGTTATGAGATTTCATTGCTGTATGAGGAACACACAGCACTGATATGCTCTGAAACATGTTTTTATGAAGCTCTGCTTTACAAAGGAATGCAAAATACTTATTTAAAAAAGATAAAGACAACACGGTTTGAAGTTAGAGAGTTCAGGATGACAATCGAGATCCCCAACTACCCTGCACATTGAGCACAGACCTTGTAACATCTCAGACTCAGGCAGGTGCGACCCTGCTGTGGCCCTGACGGCACCACTGTTCCGGTCATCCCATGAACAAGTGAAGATGGGCAGAGAGCTCTTCACCTGTAGGCTTGGCTGCACCATTTCCTACTAACATGTTTGTTTACTCCATAAATATGTACCAAGCGCCTACCATCTGCACCAAGTTTTGAGGATGCTGTTGTCTCCAAATTGTAAAAAGGTCAACACAGACAACTAGCTTAATGTTTAGCTTATGAATAAAACAAAATAAAATATTTGATCAGGTGATCTGGGCAGGAGATGCTACTTTATGCAGCCTGACAGGTGGAGGTGTCTCTAAGGGGATATATGAGCTCAGTATCTCAACGAGGGAAGGGGCCAGTGCTGCCCAAGTGCAGATGTGCACAAGAACAATGAAAGTGGTCGTGTTGGTGGGGAATAAGCCATGGGAAGTGTTCCGATACAGTTGAAAAAGTAAACGGAGGCTGGCCCACTCAGGACCTAGAGGCCATAGTGAAGAATTTAGATTTCTGACCAAGTTCAGTGGAGAATCGCTAGAAGATTTTAAAGTAAAGGAGTGGGACGATTAATCTCTTTTTTAAAAAAAAAAACTGACTCTGTTGTGGGGGTTTGGAGAGCTTGGAGAGATCTGGAAGCAAAAGGCCACTGGAACAGTGTTGGCAAGAGATGATGGTGGCCCAAAGCATCAGAGATGGAGAGGAAGGGGTTAATTAGGGTTACATTTTAGGTTAATTCACCAATGAACTGGATTCAGGAATAAAAAAGAAAGGTTAATTCAAAGTCATAAGCAGATGCTCAGAGATTACTTTAGAAGAAATTATTTTTAAATGAAAGCAATTATTTCCCTGATCCAAACATCAGTGACACTTGCTTTACCATGTGGCGCTCTGCAGTGGCCTGACCTTCTTTACATGTCCATCTGGTAACCACATCCACCTTTAGAAATCAGCTGAGATTCACTGTGAAGTCAGTCCATAACTGAGAGAAGTGAGAGGACCAGGCCATCAGACAAATTCAAATCAGACCTTCTACATCTTGAGTATGTGAGCTGAGTCAAGTGGTCACATGCATGTCCATGGTCCTGCTCAAAATCTTAGAAAAACTACTCAGTCATTTTTAAAAACAACCATGAAAAGACAGAGGTAGTATTTTTTCAATAGTTCAGAAATGGAAGGAAGCCCTGAAGAAAAGGACTTTTAAAATGTGATGGTTTGAATGCATCCCCCAAAGTTTGTATGTTAGAAATTTGATTTTCCAATACAGTAGGCTTGGAGGTAGAAATAAATTTATATCCTTTATTAATTACTTACTCTAGAATATTCTATTATAGCAACATAAAATAGACTAAGACATACATACAAATGCGTAATTTTCATCAGTACTTATTTTCAAGGGAACTTCTGTCACTGGGCAAATAAAATCTGTACCCATTGCCCTGTTTCAAAACAACGGCTTCATAGCATACACAGCATCAGTCCTAAATCATCCTTCGTAGCAGGTCTAGATGATGCTTGTACAACCATACTCAAAGACTTTGGAACTTTATGACCCCTTAATTTTTCAGGTGGATATAGCAAAATTTACTAAGTTCAATTCATAGAGCTTATGATGCCCTCATGAATCCATTTGTAATATACCATCTATTTAAATTCTACAGAACAAACAGCATCTTAAACTTTTCATTCATACAATAAGTATTAGACAAATGTGTATAAAACTCACACATATACATTTCTTGTGAATACTTTTTGCCAATCCAAGATTTTATCTCTGCATATTTTCTGGAGAGTTGCATGATTTTTCAAAGGAGGGATTGAATGTAGTCAATTGGAGACAAATAACAAAAGTATACAGTCTTTAAAGGCGGTATTTATGGGTTTCTTCCTTTATTTGTTCAAGGTGCACCCTGGGAACACATATGGAATCATATATAGTTTGTCCTTTAAGATAGATATTTTGAACTGGTAGAATGTGATCTCTTTTACATAAACCTGCAAATTATAATGAATTGAATAAAAAATGTGCCCCAAACTCTCATGTATATAGAGGTTTTGGAAGATGATTAGCTCATGGAGGTGGTAACCTTATCAATGAATTAATTCATTGGTGAGTTCATAATTCAATGTGCTATTAGGAGGTGGAGCTGGGTTGGAGGAATCAGGTCATCATGGGCCTGCCTTAAAAGGGTGTATTTCTTCTTAGGCTCCTCCTCTTTTCTCCACTTCCTGGCTGCAGCTCTCCTCTACCATTCCCTCCCATGCTGATGTTTCTGCTTTAGAGACAGCAAACTATGGTCTGAAACTGTGAACCAAAAGTAAACCCTTCCTCCTTTAAGTTGTGCCTATCAGATATTTTGCTCCAGCAAAATACATAGTTAATACATAGGGATTATGTATTAACTATGTATTAATACATAGGGATTAATTTGCCCTATGATTAATACATAGGGAAAGATGTAACAAAAGAAGGACATATACCAAACTCATAAAAGTGTAAAGCTTTAGACTTGGTAGAGGTAAGGTCAGAATGGGCTGCTGGTCAAAAAGAACTCATTTGAAACATTCTATTTCTAAAATACTCACAAAATATTAAAGTACACACACAAGAAAAAAAAAGATTAACTGTAAATATGACTAAAATGTTAACAGTGATCCCTCCTAAGATTTAGGCATTGAGTAATTATCCTTCTCTCTATCTTCTTCACCTTAGAAGAATGGAAAGATGAAAGGGACAGAATTACTTGTTTTCATATCTTGCTATCACTAACCGGTAATCTACCAGTATCCATGAGATTTATTAGATCATGAGCTTCAAAATAGAACAAGCAAGGACTTTTCCACATGTTTTTATATCATAAGGTACCTCATAACCAAATGTCAGTTCCTCTGTGTCCTGTCTGACAGGCTTAGGCCAGCCTGCTCAGACAAAACCCTGACTCTGCACCAAGCACACCCTAGTGAATGCCTTGTGTGATGGTATCTCTGTGCTCCCAAGTTCACAGCCTGCCCGTGACAGCATGGCTTGAATTAGGCACCCACCGCAGGTCAATCCATCTTTCTGGCCTAGAATCTTGAGTTGGGTCTGCCAGAGAGTTAGGGTCTTTGGGTCTTTGGGTGACTGACTTTCTATTCTAGGCAGCCATATTTTGCCATGTAGCCTGGAGAATGAATCCTGGGTGCAAAGAAAGAAGACTTAAACAGACCCACAGAGAGACACAGAGGTGGGTGATGATGGTCAGAATTCCCTTCCTATAGGAATAAGCCTTATGATCACAGCTTACAGCATCTCAGGCTATTTCTATCTTATAAATTTTGCTAGTCTTACTATTTTAAAGTCTGCTGCGTAGCCTCCAAGATCTTTGGTCTGATGAGTAAGGCAAACAGGAAGGACAAAATTCAGCAGAAGCCCAACAGCTCATCCAAATCAAAGTTCCTCATCCACATTTTGCTACTTCTAAAAGTCAAAGATAATGAACTCTTTGCAGGAAGTCCTCACCATGGCTGTTTGGACCCTTCTGCATTTGCTTCGGGGACAGATATGGAGAATGACATCCTACAAACCTTGGCCAAGTGTACCAGTTGCCTCTTATCCCCACTACAGCCTCATTTTGATGCATTATCAAGAATGTGTTGATCTTCTCCATGTCAAAAATGGATGCTAAATGGCTGAGCTATGGCAGAGCTGGAGGTTGACAAACTCCTTGGGACTAGAGTAAGGCCAGTCCAGCAGGTGTTTGCCCCTGGTGTTCCTCCCTGATAACTACAGCTCAGGTAGTCCTGAGCATGTTTCCCTTTTGGTGTTCTCAGAAAAACACTGAGACCTTGTACTTAGGCCCCATCACATGCTTCCCACCTTTTTACTGTGCATAAATAAAGATACAAACCATTCTGGGTTTTCACTGCCTCTCCATTAGAGAGGTCAGATCGCAGGCAGTCCCAGCTTTCCTTTTAATATGTGTCTAGTTTTTTCTTAATCTCCTGTTGCCCGCTCTCAGGACCTCTCTGTCTGCACAGGTCATGGCATTGAACATATCATTCAACCTCCTCCCCTTCCTGTAGAACAGGCCTCCATTCTATTGGTGCGAACAGAGAAATGCTGTGAATCAGGCAGTACATCCATGCTGCTTAACTACTAGGAAGCAAAACCACGACTCTGCACCTGGCTCTTGCCCATTCCACCACACCTGCCCCTTACAGATGTTCCCAAAGCTACTAGGGAAGACTGTGCCTGTATGACACTTCAAGGTCTTTGTGACAGGTAAGCACCCTGCCCAGTAACCTCACAGACACAAGTATATCTGAAGGACCCACACAAAATGTCATCTCTCATTTTTGTCCCATGGCTCTCCTATTCCTCCCATCTATACTGGGGAATGTTTATCTAGACCATGTACCCCTTTTCTCCTTCATAAATTCCACATCTGGACTTCTCAGGCCAGATTTCCTCATGATTAGCAAAGTAAGGCTCTGTCACGGCTAGTATACTGGGTTCTTGTTCATTCTTTATATCCTTATAGGTTAAGATTTCTATAGCAATGATGATCCTATCCCTACTACCTGACTCAGTGAATTACAAGCTGAGATTTATAAGCTCAATGTCAACTTCAGAGTCCAAAAGAATCACCGAGAAGCTTATTAAAATTGCTGCAGCTTGGATCTTGAATTTTCCTCAAAGGTCCATGGTATAGGCTTGGTGCTAGTGGGACCTGGTAGAAACTTTGAAAGGTGAAGCCTTACATCACCTTGATTTTAGCCCTGTTAGACCCAGTTCAGACTTCTCACCTTCAGAACTGTGAGAGAATAATATATTACTTAAGTTACAACACATGTGGTAGCTTATAAGTACAACCACAGGAAACCAAAACAGAAGGTGATATTAATAGTGCAGTCTGTGTCCACACTTTAAGGACCACTACCTTTGCATGTATCCCTGGCCATATCTAATGCCATTTGAGGCTCGAGGTCTGTGGGAATGGTTCCCCTGAAGATCTGATAATGATTTTGATCAGAGCACTACAAGGTAAGTACGCACCCCCTGTCATAACTCTCTTTTATTTAACTCTAATAGTTAAAGTGGTTTCAGAAATAACTTCAAAATCTGGTTCTACTTCTCACTGGCTTACACAGTCCCTGACTCTCTCCATGCCTCACTTTCTGCTTCACTATTGGCCTCAAAGCATCAAGAGCATTAAATGCAATGGTATATGCAAGCTCTGGCTGCCTCACTGAAAGTATTCTCTAAATGTCTGCCACTATAGTATTATTTTGTTGACCAGAAAATGCTTTCTAAATAGCTGAAAAACCCTTCCCAAGTCCCCAACTTGTCCACCTTCAGCACAGCCATACTAGGCCGGATTTCTCCAGAAAGAAATCCTCTATGTTCCTATCCACAAGGTGGGAAAAGCCTGACTATTCTTGTTCTGGAATCAAGTGAGAGAAGGACACTTCAGGATAAAAAGCAGGGGCTGCCTGGGTTCAAAACAGTTTCACCAATTCTGCATTTTATGACTGTGGGCAGTGTACTCCAGTTTCCTCAGCTACTAAAGGGGGTCAAAATAGTACCTGCCTACCACATGAGGACTTTACATGGGTCAAGTGAGGTAATCTCCATAACAAATGATGCCTAGCATACAGTAAACATTCAATAAAATGCAAACTGAACTTATATCATCTGACTGGTCCCTTTGAAAGACATCGTCCTGGGCCAGGGATATAGCTCAGCAGCATAAGCATCTGCCTGGCAAGTGCAAGGTCCTGAGTTCAATTCCCATACAAAAAAAAAAAGGAAGAAAAACTAAATAAAGACATCATTCTTGGAGGTTGTCTCCTCCGTCCAAGTTTCAATCCTCAGAACATCAGTGATACCCTTGGTCGGCAATGCTGCGGCTTTCAGGACTAGCGCATGAGCCACATTACAGAAATCCATACGTCACTCATTGTAGAGCCTATCAAGAGTGTGACCTAGTACTTGAAAGTCCTTATTCACCAGACCTGGTTCAAAAGGTTGTATAAGAGTCAAGTCAAACTCATACCCAAATAAGTGCTCCTTCTGTGAATAATTAAAGTCAGTATTGCATCAGAGAGTTCTGGCTATCCTCCAGATACTTCTATAAAGGAACATTTTATTCCTTGCTAGAGTTTGGATCTAGGACATCCCCCAAAAGCTCATGTTTTAGGTTTACTTCAGCCTGTGGCACTATCAGGAGATAGTAGAAACTTTAGAAGGCAGGATGTGGTGGAAGGAAGTTAAGTCATGAGGGCTGTGCCCTAGAAGGAGATATTGGGAATCCTGCACCTCTTTTCTCTCTGTTCATTCCTTAGCCACCATGAGATGAGCAGCTTTTTTTACCATGCACTCCCAACCAACCAACATGACAAGTACTGACTGAAACATCCAGAACTGGGAGCCCAACACCCAAAAGAATACCTCCTTCCTTCTTTCCTTCTTTCCTTCTTTTGTTCTTTCCTTCCTTCCTGCCTTCCTTCCTTCCTTCCTCTCTCTCTCTCTCTATGTTCCACTGGGGATTGAACCCAGGAACGCTACCACTGAGCTTCATCCCCAACCCTTTTATTTTTCATTTTAAGATAGTCTGTCCACATTACCCAGGCTAGCTACCATCCTCTTGCCTTAGCCTCCAGCTTCTAGAGTAGCTGACATTATGGGACTATGCCAGAAAGCCCAGCTAAATCTTCCCTCTTTGTAAACTGTTCTCTCTGCTTTTTGATACCATCACATAAAGTTTATTAACACATTCCTTCTTTCTTCTACAGTAACAGAATCCCAGTTCTTGGCAGAGCCTGTGGTCAACAGAATAAACACTTTATTTCCAGGCTTCCTTGTAGCTATCCATGGCCATGTAGGGAAGGTCTAACCAACAGGATCAGTGCATGGACTGCATCCTCGTAGATAAAGGCATACTTTCTCTTCTTTTAACATGAGTGGCATAAGGTGATAGAAGTTGCTTCTACATGAGTAGATGCAGAGCACACGTATCTTTCCCATCTCATGTGTGGTATCTCTCATAGTGACACTGATAGTGCCTAATTCTAAACATGCTTTTGCAGAACACGAGGATGGAACAGTATGTCTGCTGTCACAGAGGCATCTGCAGCCTTAGGCAGCTTATACCCAGGCTACATGTTTAAGCCATGACCACTTGTAATTTCTTATAAAAACTGAATCCACATTCCAACTGCTTCAAACAAACAAGTACTTCTAAAAGTATCAGCAAAATAAAAATTTTAAATATATTTTAGCTAGAGGTAGCATATAAATTTTCCCATAGTGACTACTCAGATGAGAGCACTCATCCAGCTAGAGTATCCATGTGTTATTTGTCTAGTGAGTCAGCTGGTCTACAGTTAATCATTACTTCTGAAATGGGAAGAGAAAACAATCTAATGGCTTTAATCCACCCAAATCACCTAAACACGTTCAGTAACATTTACATTATTTTCTTCTAGCAAACTTTTGAACACCACAGTTGGAAAAATACATATAATTCTAATAGATAAAGCTCTAGACCAGCTGCTAGAAGCCCTGGTCTGTGAATCCTGCTCTGCCAGGCCCAGCCAGACCTTCCAAGCCTCATTTATTCCTATAAATACTAATATTGAGGGATATAGAAGGAGCCAAAGAATAAAAGCCTACAAGCCAAAGGAAAAAGTGGCCCACAATTAGTAAATTGAAGGAGAAATAAAACTAGTACTAAGGCCAGAAAAATAAAAGACCTAAGTCTGAAGAGTTGCCTACCCAGCCAACCTATAAGCCCCAGCCACATTACTGCCCCTTGTCCCAAATCATCATGCAAACATAGTTGAGAGTTTCCACCTGTTTTCACCACCTTTCTCCAAGGTGACCAGGTTGGTATCAAGGATCTAGAAGTGCAAGGACTGAGGGAAAATGTGGGGTGACAGAGTTCATTAGTTTTAACATTCTTCCAAACATTTAGACCCCAGTTCAGGTTCCTGAGGCCTCTGCACTTTAGGTTCCTCTTGAGCCTAGTTTAAGGACGCAGCACTTATAAACCATGGGCTCTCTGGTACCTTCCTCCTCTCCACACCAAGTGGGCTAACATGTAGTAAGTGCAGTTAATTGAATATATTTTAAACAAATGACTGATCCCCTAAGAGTTCAGCTGTAAAATGGTTTAAGTGTATACATCACTTTTCCTTAAAGGCGGGCCTGTGTCCATGTGTGGCCAATTCTGCACTTCAGCTACCAACTCACTGCATCTCCTAAAGGAACTCCCACGGCAGTCACTGGCTCACAGCCTCCTGCATGTGCTACATGAAAGAGACCACAACCAAGAATTAAATCAAACAAGAGACCCAGGAATCCCAGGGCCACTTTTTCATCACAGTAGCATCATGGGAGCAGGGCCCAGGGCTGCTCCCTTTTACTTCTGAAGAACGGGAAGTGGGGAATAAATGAAAAATCTTTTGATCACATCCAGGGTTTGCCTGCCAGCACTACAAAGACCGAAATTCCCTTCCCTAGGCAAATGCTTACCCCTTTGGACCTCTGATCCAAAAGGGAATACATTCCTGAGAGTCCCCTCACTCCATTCCCATGACTCCTCCCTATCTTGGCCAATGCCCTACTGTGTCTCTCAGTCCTAGTTCGATTCTCAGGTACATGGAAAAGAAAAAAGAATCTAAATACCTTACTTTTTCCCCATTGTTTTCTTTATGCTTTCATTTCTGATCACCTCCAGGTAAAAGAAACCAGATCCCAAATGAAGATTCTCTAACACTCGGGTTCCAATGTTTATCAGCTATAACAAGTTTCAGTGAAATCTCCCCTCTAGTGTGCAGCAAACTTTTTCCAAAATGGCTGCACAGATCTCTACTCCATCCCATGTGTGCTGTCTCACGACGTAACACTGATTCTCCACCATTGAGTGGCAGCTCTAGTTCCCTTCCTTGAACCTGGGCCCACATTTATTACTTTTCTGACCACAAGAAATTGGTCCAAGTAATGTAGCACAACTTCTGAGGTTAGATCTCACAAAAGAATTTATCTTTCTGCCTGGTTCTCTCTGGGAACACAGGTCTTCAGACTCCTGAGCACGCAATAAAGAAGGACCATGCTAAAGAGATGACACAGACAGATTACACAGGATGTACAAACAGCCTCCCCTGTTACAGCCCCTAGGAGTTCATGGTTCCTTAAACACATTCCTGCCATCCTGAATCACTGTGGTACATGTATGGCTCAAGCAATCTGTATAGCTCGTGGGACAGTCATGCACTGTATCACCAACAGTTTGAGTCGCTAGGCAGGAAGACATATGAATTACAGCCCCATCGTGAACATTCAGCCCCATGTTAAGCAAACACCAGACATGAGAGGGAAGAGTGGCCTTTGAGATGGGTCCAGCCACAACCACCCTCTGACAGCAACCTCATCGGGGCTCTGGCCCAGAACATCCACCCAAGCTCCTCTCAAATTCCTGATCCACAGAAACGTGGGTGATAATAGCAATTTTTTTAATCACTGTATTTGAAGAGATTTGCTATGTAGTCACTATGACTAGATCACAGGAACTTTAGAAGACTTAGCTCCTACTCCCAAGATAGCAATTTACCACCTCTGGGTAGGTTTAAATTATCTTGTCAGTGTTTAGTTTCACAACTCGACATCCTATTAGAGTAAACGACACCTTTTTTAAAAAAAGGTAAGAGTTTAAATTTCTGCTTCAAGATCTTGAAAATGTCACAATTTCTCTTTCAAAGTCACTCAAGAGGCCTTGCGTGAGCTCAAGGAGTCATTGGGCAATCCGCATCAGCCATGAGTGCATAACTTCCCCCACACCAACCCCTGCGCATCCAAAGGGCAGACCCAGAGTGGGCAAGACTGGGATCTTTCTCCCCCTTTTTAGTGGTACTGGCAACTGAACCTAGAGCCTTTGTACTGAGCTACATCTTCTGCCATTTTTTTTTTAAATGTTGAAACAGGATCTCACTAAATTGCTTATGCTGAGCTAGAATTTGTGATCCTCCCGCCTCAGCTTCACAGAATGCTGGAATAACAGACATGCAGCAACCATGTCTAGCACCCTCTCCTTCTTAAACATTCCTCTGAGTCAACAGTCACACTGCAGACAAAGCCCCTGAAAGCACAAAATCAGGCACACTAACAACTTAAAATAAATAAAGACTGGTGACAAAGTTGGCCAGAGGATGGCCAGAGGCATGAAATTCAGTGCCATAGGCAATAGCAGCAAGGCACCTATGAGGAGCAGCAAGGTATATTAATGAGTGGAGGTGAGGGCCAAGAAGATGAGGAAGAGTCATGGCACTACAGCAGGGAGCTTCTATTGGAAGCTAAGGGCTTGGTTTTTTAACTTAGTTCGGCTGGAACCTGAGATCACCTGCTCCCCATCTGTAACTGGAAACCCTTCCCTAAGAGCCAATTACTTGCCATTAAGGTCCCTGATTTTAAAGTACTTTGAAACCAACACCACATAAGTGCTTAAATAAACAAAATATTCGCCTGCGATATTCTGGTTGATTTCTTTTCTTTCAAGCACTGTACTATTCTTCCTATTATATAATGCAGTGTCATTGGACTCTGGAAACTGAGTCCTGGTTCTATAGACAATTTATCCTCCCCACATGACACTGCTTTCACAGGCTTCCCTTAGAGGACAGTCTCTGTGCTCCTGTCTAGCCATGTCTACCCAGCTGCTGGAACTGAGTCCCTTCTGTTTCCTCACCAGCAATACTGAACTTCCACAAACACCACTGCAGGAAAATAGCGCAAAGCCTGTCAACTGGCCCAGGGTGCTCAGCTTCCCGGAGGCTGTGAATCCTGCCTGGGTTTCCTAATCCCTATCCTGAGCCTCAGTCACCAAGCAGCTCCAGTGTTAACAAGCTGGCTGTGAGGGGCATGGATAGTCTTCCAAGGCAGGCCTAGCTTGCTCCCCCAACTCTGCGCCCTGCAGTCTCTAGGACCAATCACAACCTCTTCCCAAACTATGTGGATCCAGCCACAGATGCCCAAGGAGCCATCCCATTGTGCCATGCCTAGGGTTTTCACCAAATTGACTATCTAGGAACACCTAATTTGCTGGGTAAAGCCCCATACAGACTCTTCTGCCCATGACTGGTAACCCAGGCACGCTCTACTCTCTTACAGACCCCAGACTTCTTGCTGATACTACTCCAACATTCCTCTTACAGGATCCCTATCCTCCCACCATGGAATCTGAAAAAGAAATGCAATTGTCATATGCCCCCATGTGGCCCATCCCCCACCTCTCTAGAGGGTTACCACTGCCAGGGACACAGGATCTGGGGTTGATGAGCATAAATATATGTCAAGTCCCACAAGTGACAAGATGACACCAGTGCAAGAGCCTCAACTGAACTCAAAGCTTAATTAGCTCCATTCCTTGTTAGCTGTGTAATTTAGGGGCACATTATTCAACCTCTCTGGAATTTGGTTGTCTTGGCTATAAAATAGGATAATAAAAGTAATACTGTTATAGCTCTTATAGGCTATTATGAGGATGAATTAAACTTATAAATGCAAAGAGCTCACAACTTAGCCTGTCATGGTCAATAATTATTATTACTTAAATCAGTTACAGTTCATCTACCATCCCTCAACAGGCTGCATAAGCAAAACATAGGATTTTGTCTAGTGAATTTCTATACATCTGTACTCTAAAAACTGCTATGACCATGTACTATATACTATTAAGCTCCATTTGAATGTCCCACAGGCCCCAGGACATAGAAATGCATAATTCTGAATTTAGTGTCTTCCTACTATCCCCTGATAATCCCAAAACCTGCTCATCCTCTCTATTCCCTATGTCCATTAATGGACCTTTTCTACAGCCAGCACTCTGTCTTCTATCCTGCTCATTCATGAACTCATTAAAATTCTGTCAATTTTGCCTGCCCCACCTACCTGAGATCCAGTCTCACTGCTTTCTTCTTGCTGCCTGCCTCACCTTCATCTTCTTGGGTCACCATTATGAGGGACCTCTTCAGGATGTTCCTGCTCCTATTCACATATCCCAAACCCCATCTAGGGGCAGTTTTCCAAAACAGAAATTTAATCATTAAATTTCCTACTTACAATCCTTCAAAGACATTCCATTGATCACAGCTATGGCACCATACGTTGTTTTAAATCACAAACTCTATTAAAAATCTAACATCATAAATCCGCTTCATAGGAAAATGCACAAATACCTAAACTTTTATATACAAGGCCAGTTCATATAGGAACCCCTGGCATCCTTCTACTAGTCCTAGGATAAGAAACTACAATCCAAAAAAGTCAGTCCCATGTCAATAAACTTACACAAGGACTTAGTGGTCAGGTGCATATTTACTCTCCGTCTTCATTTCTAGCTACATCCCACCTTGTGCCTGAGGTTCAGCCACTCTGAATGACCAGCAGAGCCTCTAATTCCCTAAATCCTTCTGTGGGTTCTCTTCTCCCTTCAAGGCTATAAGCCTATGAAAAGCAAACACTGAGCTTTTCATTTTTGTATCCCTAGAATGTTGTACTTGGATATGGACATGGGTTAAACAAAATAAACAAGTCACTATAACGCTAGTAAATTGCTTAAATTAAATGATAGGTAAAACAGTATTTCCCAGAGATGTCCATATTTGTTGACTATGTAGGTAGAGTTAAATGATTTTTTTGTTTATTTTGGTTTTTTTTGCTTTTGGTACTGGGGATTGAACTCAAAACTTCATGCTTGCCAGTCAGGTGCTTATGCCACTGAGCCAAATCCCCGGCCCAAGATGTCCACATTTTAATCCCTAGAAACTGTTAATATCTTGTCTTTAATAGCAAAATGAACCTTCCAGGTATTAAGGATCCTGAGATGAATAAAATACAGTATATTGGACTATCTAGGTGGGCCTTGGACTCTGATAAGTCCTTAGAAGGAAAATAGGAAGGTAAGACAGAGAAGCCCATGTGATAATGGAAACAGAGGCCATTGCAGGATGTACATGCAGGATGGACAGAGGCCACAGCCACTAGAGGTTGAAAAAGGCAAGGAAACAGATTCTCCCAGAAGGAACACAATCTCATCAAAACCTTGATTTTTACCCCAGTGAGGCTGATTGTAGACTTCTGACTTCCAGAACTGTTGCATAATAACTCTGTGTTGTGTTAAGCCACTAAGTCTGTGGTCAGTTACTATAGCAGCTCAGCAATAGGAAACCAGGAAAAAAAACTTACTACATAGAACTACGGTTGTATATTCTCATTATATAACAATTAGAATTCTAAAGCTATACTACCCTAAGTATCCTGGTTAAATAAATTAGCGTGCACACATACAATGATACAGCCAGTAGAAAGGAACAGGTCACTATTTGTCTTTTTCTCATTTATATGCACATGCAAATGCGTACATTTCTCAAGGATACAAATTATTCCATATTTGAAGCTATACTTTCTATACATAAATAAGATCGTACTATACACACGGCCTACACTGCCTTTTGCATTGAATACATTGCATCACGGGTATCACTCCAAATTGGACCAAATATTAATAAAATTTAATAAACTACTCAGTTCATCTGGTTTTATTGTTTGTAATAATGATGATTGAATCCAGGGGTCCCCCACCATTCACCTACATCCCCAACTCTGATACAAAGTCTTGCTAGCTTGCCCAAGTTGGCTTTGAACTGTTGATCCTCCTGCCTCAGCCTCCTGAGTAGCCAGGATTAAAGGTATGTACTACCATGCCTGGACAGGTACTTTTTTAAAAAATTAAAAAATAAATAGATTAAATAAATCTGAATCACATAGGCATAGAGATATTTTTAGGTTTACATTTTAGCCATTTAGATCACTGAGGTTTTCCCAAAACTTCTATTATTTCTACAACTCCCAGAGTGGCTGACTAAGGGATACTCTTACTGAAAGATGTTGACAAACTAACACATAAAAGTAAAATGTGCAGCAGTGATTTCTCAAGGGACTGATACACTCAGATCATAAGAGAAGGATATGAATAATGCATGTATGTGCTGTATGGAGGAGGGGGAAGACTTAGAGATCTAAGCTTAAATCAGATTGAATTAAATAAGGAGCAATAGGGCAGCCTCCAAGTGCAAAGAGTAGTGCTAATTAATAAATCTGGTCCCAGAATTTGGGAATCAAATTTTTCTTTGTCAAAAGCAGAAAGGCTATGCACAAAGCAATCACTGATTATTGGCAGACATTCCACAGAGCAAAAGAGAGAAGGCAGCTCAGGTCATGGCAATGCCTTCTGACAAAAGGAAACCAGAGTCTAACAGTTCCACAGTCAATTCTCCTCAGCGCTCATTAAGACTCATCTCCTAAACTCAGGTCTTAAGCTACAGGCTGAGAGGGAGAACATACAGAATGGTTCTTTGGCTCTCCAGGAGGAAAACAAAGGCCTTTACTTGCAGCATTTCTCAGTCTCCATGATGTAAATACACCCACCACATTGCTGATTTCAAGTAACTAAGTTGGTATCAACCAGCTTGTAAAAAATCTTAAAATTTTAACAATTGGCTCTCGGGAGCCAGCCCACACCAATTCACCACTTCCAGTTCACTGATCCTTTATTCTTGCTCGAAAACTAAGAAGAAGAAAAAAACTTTCAAATGTCTGACTCTCCACTCATTCTCATACACAAAGGATTGGGTGTTCGCTCTTTAAGGGACACGCCCTTCCAATAGGGTGAAGATTAACTGCTTTGTTTAGTACTATGGTGAACACACATACCTAGTTCTAGTGGGTTGAGATGCATAAAATAATTCACAAATTTAAAATGTACAATTCAATGACTGTTTGTATATTCAGTTATACAACCATCACCAGATTTAATTTTAGAACATTCTCATCACCCCAAAAAGGAACTCCCTACTCTTTAGATGTGGCATCTAACTTCAGCCAACAACCCCAGTCCAAGTTTACTTTTAATCTACTTTCTGTCTCTATACATTTACCTACTGTGATTACTTCACAAAAATGGAATCATATAATGTATATACATGTTTTCAAATATAAAAATATCTGAGATGAAAAAGTCAAGGAATGAGTGCTGTATAAGGCAGTGTTAAAAGAATATTAATTATCTTCCTTGTTATCTCATCAAACCAACTGATAAAAAGCCATGGACAGGGTAGGGAAAAAACACAGAAGTGTCTAACCATAGCTCTGCTTTCTGCTGGCTATTTTGCTTTTGCACTTCTCTAAAGAAAGCATTTTAACTAGGCCCAAGAGATGCACAATACCATTAAAATGTCCACATTCCACTAGCATAACTTGTGACACATCGAAATCAAAGCAGACCAGCTTCCAGTGACCCTGCTCCTCTCTCTTCCTCCCTCAGACATTGTGGCTTTGACTGCAGGGAGAAAGAGGCTTTTGAAGATGATCCAGATCCGCAGGGGAAGTGGGGGGGGGGCATAGAGGCTGCAGGATAAGACTGAGCCCCAGGGACTGCGACGATGGGGCTATTTTTAAAGGCATCTCTGAAGTGTGAGCACCTGATCCAGCCATATCCAGCCCTCAGCACAAAAATTCACTCCTTCTAAGAGAAATGCCACAGACAAAAAGCTTCCTGCAATCTATGCAGGAAAAGACACGGAAAGACAAAAATAAGGGGGCAGCGGGCTTCCGAATCAAAAGAACCTATTAGCTTTCGATATAGTTTGATTTTTTTTAAAACCACACCATATATTACTGTTAAAAGCAAAAGAAAAAAGTCAATTTCACCTTGAGGATGGATGAATGGCTTAAGTCTCTAGAAGATCTTTTTGTAATAAAGTTATCCCAAACAAAAATATATTTATAATATGACCACAGCTATGTTTCTGAAAAATGTGTGTAGAGTAGTGGAGAATTCTCCTTTTATCCTCAAATTGATGTATTACTTTTATAATACAATATTGTAATGAAGCACCAACATAATCTTTACCTTTTCAGTGAAGCACACCCTGTATTACCAGTTCATAATAAAGTAAATGCGAGCTCTCCAACTATCACTGGATACATAGAAAAGGAACTTACAAGGTCAGACAGCCAATGGACAGTCATGTCCCCACCCACCTGCAGCACCTCTTGGTCATGGTTTCTTTCTGGTGTCAGGAAAGCATATAGAACCTTGCTCATGAGTTCTGTGGTTTCAGTTCCAGAACCTCCACTTGCTAGGACTGCACTGGGCTATTCAAAATAATTTTTGACACATCTGTCCCAACCCTGGTGACAAGAAATTCTATGCTCGGCTAAATGTTAACCAAGCTTCTAAATTTTCTGCCAGGCCCATGTGTGTACTTCCGCTTAAAACCTGGTTTAGCAAAGAGCCTACTATGTTAGTTTAGCTAGAACTCCCACCCTCAAGATCTAGTCATCTTGGATATCTGATCAGAGCCCTTGTCCTTCAGCATCCCTTGTTTGACACCTGGCCTGTCTTCTGCAACAATCCTGTTAGATGGGATTAACCAGAAGACTCCTTACCTCAGACATTTCTTCTCTACTAGTTTTTCAACCACTGATCCCCAGCATGCTCCCTGGTTATAAATCCCCACTTGCCCATGCTGTATTTGGAACTGAGCCCAATCTTTCTTCCCCCACTGCAGGACTCTGTTACCATGGTTTCCATACCTATCTCCATGGTCTTGAATAAAATCTTCTTTACAAGTGTTACTGAATATATTTTAACCAGTCGACTAGCAAACCTTCAGCAGCAAAGGGAAACACAGAGTGACTCTCAGAGGTCTACCAGGATGGTACCAAGAACCTCACCAGGATGGGGAAGAGTGTCACTCTTCAATCCAGGAAGTTGTTAGTAGAGGCTCAAAAATTCTTAAACCAGGAGAAATCAGTATACTCTGCCTCATTCTCAACCCCATATTAGCACAGGAATTGTACTCTCTTGGGCTGCCTTTTTAGACTTTGTGGGTTGTAAATAGTACCAAACAAGAAAAAAAGGAAAAGGTTTTTGGTTTTTTTTGTGTTTTTGGTTTCATTGTGAGAATACTTTATGTTTACTTGTAGCTCTTCCCCACCAAAATGAGGAAAAGACAGTGACAGCATCTTAACTTTTTCTGAGACATGGCCAGTGAGAGCAAGGCCAAAGGTCAGAGCAGAGCATGTGCAATCTTCAGACCTGCCTTCAAATCTAACCTTGGCTAACAAACTATGTCCCTTTAGGAGTTATTTCATATCCCAGAACCAATAAAACAGTAACCAAAGCAGGTGCAAAGAGCTGCAAAACCAGCAGCAAGTACTTGCACATTTGCATTATGCTTGTTATTATTTTTCCAAGCACAGATCATTTGCTCAATGAATGTCTGCTGAATAAATTAAACCTTTCAAGTTACTACTTTTTAATTGCTTTAAAATTCTTACAGAGCTGTTTTGTTCTAACTTCCAGTAGATAAGATTCATTTTAATGAGGCTACTATACTTGAAACAACTGCTACTGCAACTGTTGAGATGTCAGTCTTTCACCAAACTGGGAAAAAAAATCCCTCTTCCGATATCCATCTAAGTAAACAAAAAGAATGGATTCGCATGCAGAGGTTAACAAGCAATGTATTTAACCAATAACAGAGGTCAAGCCCCCAGCCAGCCATAAGGAATACTGTCTTCTTTTGGGCCAGGGCAAGTCCTGGAACCCACTCCAGTCATTAGCCCTTTTAGCTACTGGCTAATGGGTAAAACCACAGGATCTCAGGAAAGGAGACTGGCAAAAGAGTAAAGGTAGGGGCTTGGGCAGTGCCTGTGCTGGCCCACTTAGGGGGCCTAAGGGAGATCTTAACAGGTGAGGTTCCCAGGTTAAAGAATGCAAGCGTGCAACACATCAGCAAAAACAGTAGGCAGCATACAGCAGAGCAGAGTGCAAGAACCACCTGCATCTTTATTGTATAATTCTTATACAGGTTATTATCACATATTTACATTCTTGTATAACGCCATGGCCAGCTCATGTGTGTTCGTCCACTGTTAAGTCATGGTGCCATGACTATATCCTGCTGCTCACTTATGCTAGACAAGCAGTGTTATGTCCACAGGTGTCCTTAGATGCCCCTGACCTTTGAAGTCGTCTGAGTGTTTTCCCACAGACTAATTACTGAGTGGGTTTTGACAGCCAGAAGTGCTCTCTTGGCATGCACCTGAGGAACACCAGCCTTCTGGTCACTATATATGTCTATGACTGTACATGTACATCCAGTTTCATTTTGTTTCATCGACTTTAGGACAAATTATTCACTTTAGGTCATGTACCATAACATAACTGTTGCTTCAATTAGAGCAAGATAAGCATTTCAAGCAGGTAACAGGTATGTACTGTGCAGACTCCATCCATTTCAATCATTTTCACACCTGTGAAAATTTACACTTAAGAGTATTTCACCAAAGGGACAAAAGAGAAAGACAAATGATCTAAATTGGAAGGAAGCACCAAAAGGGAGGAACTGCAGACCAACTCAGGACCTTGCCAGGGGCTTCCTACAACGCTTTAGTTGATTCTTACATCTGTCTTAGAAAGGAACTAATGTTTAGCATCCCCATCTACAAATTATCACAGAGACACAGAGAACCTCCTTCACAGGGTTAGAAAATTTAAATGGCACCTACCTAGAAACAAATTTTCTAACTCCCACATCACCTCACCTCCCAATACATGTGAGTTACTACAAGTTGCTAGAGTCTCCACACGGTTCCTAGCCACCTGCCCAGCAGCTCATCCTCAATCAACTTCTCCAGCTCTTCTGCCTTATGACTGCCAGAACAAACTTACTCTACGGAGCTCTTTAAACACTCATCCCAAGAACTATACAAAGGAACCAATCCATACATTAGGCTAACAAACACAGACAATCTCAAGTCACATGGCTCTGCCAGGTGGCATGGTGGCTAGAAAAGGTAACTAAGGTAACTAAGACAAAATACAGAAATTTTGCAAGTCTCTTAACTATGTAAATGGTTGCATGACAAAATAAGTTTCTACATAATATCTTGGAATAAAAAATTTTAAACAAGGCCTTAAGGAAAAATTTAATTGTTTTATTAATACTAATTAATTGCTGGTTTTATGGGATTTTCATTTTAAATATTCACCTAAGGGATAGATAAAAGGAATAAATTTAAAAATCAAAATCAAAGAATGAATTTAGTCCACAGTGATGAAATCTACAAAATTAATCTTTAAGTCAGAGCTCAAATTTAACTAAACACTTCCACAAATCTTTCACTTTTTTGTTAACTAAATCACCAAAACTTAAAATTTTCCTCCAATGTTACTTTCCCAAAAACTCTTTGTCAACCACATTGAAGTACAAAGTTCCTCTCAGTTCCGACAGTTCTTTTCTATGTCGGGCAAAGGAGGTCAAAGAAATGGGAGTCAATCTCGCATATCTGCTCAGAATCCAAGAAGGTTTGGGCAGTCAGGACTTATCTCACATGCATATCGAGAAGGGATGACCATGCTCTAGAAGCAGAGAACCAGGGTTTAAACCCATCTCCATCACCTGTGAACTGTGTGGTCTTGGGGTAGTTAGTAACTGTCTTTATGTAATTGTTACTAATTAAACACTATCACACAAACTCAGAAGATCACTGACATATATTAAGTATTTAACAGATTAGCCTTAGAACCTATGTGGGCTATTTAAAACAGCATAGCAGAGCACATGTGATAACTCTAGATGGAAAGTGAACCGTTACTGTATGCCTTCACCCATCTGTAGAATTATTTAGATCACCAGCCAATTAACCTTGGGCTACCTAAGGGTGCTTGACATCATTTCCTAAAGTCATTCTTCATCCACACTCATTAAAGCCCCCTATTCTCTATTTTTGGTATAGCCACCTAGCAGGGAACCCTGCTCCATAGGGTTGCCATGGCAGTCTTTGACAATAACATCCAGTCATGTCAAACTCTAGTTCAACCTCCTTTAGAATCCCGCTTGGTAGTGGCCAAGGTAGTGGCCATGTCTCAGGTACATGCCAAGCAGGCCAGCCTCACATTTCCTGTTCCATAACCTCCTTCCCAGTTTAAGTTCCTTGCATCAACTACCACACACATCCCACCTCTGTGTTCTTGCTTATCCTAACCACCTGCAATTCCCCAAAGGCACCAGACTTTTGAAAACTTTGCCTCCTTGTCCTACAACACACAAATGCTCACTACCTACCCAGCCCAGTGCAAATAAAAGTAGAAGACTCCATCTGTAAGTCTCAGTACTCAGTTTCAACAAGCATCATACCTTCTCTTAGTAGGGTGGAACCCACTGTACTTAGTATACTCTCAAAAAAATTCTAAATTCTAAATTCTAAAAAATTTTATTCACTTTCCTTTACATCTTGAATTCACATTCCTCCTGATAAACTGTGGTTTCCAGCACACAGAGACTTCAGTTTGTGTGTGGAGTGGGTGAATGGACAGCTAACCAAGGAGCACCTTTTCCTTCTAGGAACAAAAAAGCGTCATGTTCATACACTGCCAATTTGATTTTCACACGCCAAGAATCATCTCATAATATATATATATATATCTTCATAAGTGTAAATTTAGAACCCAAATACAAAAGAAATATTAAAAACTATTGGTTGTAAAGAGGGGACACACATCACACATGGAAAACAATCTTACTTCATCAAGCACTTAAGAGATGCCTGAGGAAAAAGACTCAGACTTTAAATGCAATTAAACCAATTGCTACTTAGCCTTGTAATCTTTCTTAATAAGGATTCTTAATCTGAACCACAGAACACAGAAACAAAGTTTCTAAATTCTCCCAAGCATGGTTCATGCCTTCTACCAATCTCGACACATGGGACAGAAATTCTTTTGTTATACACAACAGTCTGTTTAGGGCATTACAGCTCAATTCTCTTATACAACTGTTGTCATCAGGGTCTACAAGGGAATAGATTTGATACAGGACACATAATTTATACTATTATAATATTCACTCAAAGAGTCAAATGCAAAAGAGTGCAAGAGAGTGTATCCACACACTATAGATGCAAAGATGCCAAGCTGAGAGCTTGGATCCCACAGCAATGTCCTTCAGGAGTCCAGCTGAAGACCTAGAGCCCATGGCAACATCCATCACAAGTTCAACTGGAGAGCTAGAGACTATGACAATGTCTTATGCAAATATTAAGAATCTGCTCTGAAAAGGCCCAAAGGCCAGTGGTGGAAGCTAGAAAGTCTGAGCCAGTGGGATGAAGGATCTGTGACAGTGGGCTGAGGGATCTGCACTGAACCAGCAAGTGATGATCAAGGACCAGAGCTTCCCTGAAGAGAACCACAGCCATCCTCAGCAACAGCAAAGACCCGAGCTCCTCTGATGATGAGAACAGCTAAGTTCATATCATGAAAACCAGCATGACAAGCTTCTCCAGGAAAATCAACAGCATATCACCTTCCCCTCCAGTTTTCTTTGTATGTTGTTGGCAACAATCCTAAAGTGGGCCCTCCACACCCAGAACCATGCTGATTCAGTTCAGCTGGGTGTTATAAGTGGACCATTAGTTAATCCACTACAACAACCCAGATTGAGAAAGGCTGAAGTGAGATTTTTCTAAAAAATTTTATTCACTTTCCTTTATCACTTCACAAAGCTTAAAACATCTCCTTCAGTTTAGGGAGAGGCCAACAACAAATACCAGATCATGGTCAGCTAATTTTAAGGGGTCAAAAGCCATGTTTCAGTCAGCTAACCATTTTGTACCTCAATAGCAGCAACAGTAGCAACAGCAGCAGCAGCAGCAGCAGCACCAGCAACACTAAACCAAGGAGAATGAGAGGAAAATGAATAAGAAAGTAGGCCCTTAGAACTACAAATTAGAGTTGGAAAAGCCTCAGAGTTTATTTTCATACTTAGAAGAAAAAAAGTGGGAGAAAAAACAGTGAGCTATCTTACATGGCCAAAATTCAGAAATGACACCCCCAAATGCTGCCAAGGATGAGGAGCAACAGGAACTCTTATTCATTGCTGATGCAAATACAAATGGTGGCGCCACTTTATCAGCAATTATGCTCTTTGGTATTCACCCAAAGAGTTAAAAACTTACATTCACACAAAAACTTGTACAGGGATCTTTTTGAAAATGTATTGATAATTACCAAAATCTAGAAGTAACCAAGACATCCTCCAGAAGGAGAATGGATAAACAGTGGTACACCCAGACAACAGAATATTTTTCAGTGCTAAAAAAAAAAAGAGCCAGCAAGCCATGAAAAGTCACAGAGAAAACTTAAATGTATATTACAAAGTGAATGAAGCCAATGTGAAAGCTATACACTGTATATCTCTAACTAAAGACAAAATTATCAACAAGGAAAGACAAATTTATCAACAAAAAGACTATAGGTTACAAGGCTTTAGAGGAAGGAAGGGATAAAAAGGGAAATACAAAGGGTTTTTAGGGCAGTGAATTTACTCTGTATGATACTAGAGTGATGAATATTTCACAAGAATAAAAACTGTGGAATCTGAGTAATACTCTTGTTTCAACGTTGGCTTTCCAATTGTCACAAATGTGTCACACTCTTAGAAGATAGTGATATGAGCAGTTGGTGAGGGCAGAGAGTACATAGGAACTCTATACCTTCAACTTAATTTTTCTGGGTACCTAAACTTCTCTTTAAAAAAATATCACTTATACGAAGCCCAAAATATAAATAAAGAGCAAATAAATGAGAGATAGTAGGAAACAGGGAGATAGACTTTTTGGAGATAAGAGGAGTAATAATTCTCCAAAATGAATAAAATTATCTAACAAATCATAGTAACAGGGCAGATATTTAGCTCAACAGCATAAGCACCTGCTTGGTAAGTGCAAGGTCATGAGTTCGATCCCCAGTACCTCCTCCAAAAGTAACAAAAAAAAATTAAAGTGTTCAAAATATTTTTTAAAAAGAGTATGTAAACAAAGCCTCAAGAAAGTAAAGTGGAATTGGGCATAGCTGCAGAGATGAGAGATGGAAAAGTCTGATTCAAGAACTTCTGTAAGATTCATCCAGAGATTTTCAATATTGTAGATTAGCCTCTTTTTCTGTTTCTCTGGGGCAGCTACTACTGAAGTCTTCAGGGGCATAATAAAGTGGTTTCTTTGGGCTGAATCATATACATATTCCCAAATTTTCCTTCACAAGATATGCCTAATATAAAAGATCACAGTGAAACAGAGGAACACTTCAGGAAGACAGCAGAGTAGTGAGCATCAGAGAAACAACCTCTCCAAGATTTTGAGTCCAGACACTGAAATATACAAATGGGAGGAAGAGAATGAGGAAGGAAGTGGGACCTTGGGACTAAGTAACAATCAGAAGTGAGACTCGGAGACAGCAAAGAGAGGGCCTTCAAAGTAGAAGAAAGACATGTCAAGCAGCACTTTCTCCCTGAGCCCCAGCTTGCAGTGCAGGAGGGGTGGCTTGAACCTGAAAGGCACAGTGACTATAGGTGACCCCAGAGGCCTTCACAGAGAAACACCCTAGTTGGAATGGCACAGTGGACACTTTGGACTACAGTGGCTGGTGAGTGATTCCATTCAAGTCCAGTTCAGGTTCCCCAGGAGAGGGCAACTGGCTATCTGCCATTTTGTAAAGTGGCCAACTGAACTCAGGATTTAGAGTAGCTATGGGTTGGCTCCATCTAGCAGCTCCCAGTGTCAGGGTGAGGTGCACATGTGGGAGACACTCAAGTGCAGGGAGCTGAGTTCAAGGAGGCATAGACAACGTTGCAGACTGAACAAATCAGGTTCCAGCAAGAATGCAGAACCAGCCTGAACTTCAGGGAAACTGAAAGCACAGGCTTGCTAGGACTATCTATCACCCCACCATAATTCTACTGCTGGCTCTCTGGGATCAATTAACACAGGTGTGAGCTCTGTCTGCCCTCTGTTTATACAAGTGACAGCACAGACATGCCTTGAAATAGACACTTTTTTCTTTGCTTTACTTTGCTTTTTCTTTTTTCTTATTTGTAGTTTTCTTGTTATTGCTGTTTTGTTCTATTCCTGTTTCCATATCTTCCTTCTTTCTCTCATCACTTAACCAGTTTCCCAAAACTTGTGTAGTCTTCTTTTGTTCTTCAATCTTGTTTCTAGTCTCTTTGTCGTCTTCTATTTCTCTATTTTTTCCCTTAACCACTTTGCAATTTTCTTCCGAGGGTAAAATTGTCATATTGACAGGATACATACTGCATATAACTTTCTGGGTTGTTTTAGATTTTGCTACATAACTACAAATCTTGGTCATTTGATTAAAGATAACAAATTAATAGCTACCACATTTTGTCATTTTACAGGCTATACATGTTACTGCTGTTATTACTCATTGTACTACTTCAGCCAACATGACATAGTTGTTCTAATCAGTTGTTCTTCCTTGTATGTCAAGACTGAGATCGCATGAGGTCATGAACAATGCTACAGTGCCAAGAATCAGGCACTAGTCCAAATAAGCAGCAAATTCTCATTCCCAATAAGTTTAAGAGATAGGCTCTTGCAACAGACTTAAAGCCCAGTCCAGCTACACCTGGAAGATATCTCAGAGAAGCACTAATTTCCTAAGGGTTCTTGATACTAGCCATAAAACTACCTACTATAAACAATTTACAAGAATCAATGCAGAAATTAAACAAAACAAATAATTGGAAAATGAGGTGACATGGAAACAAGACGCAACCCCAGACTGCCAGCTGGCCAAAGGCAAGCCCAGGGTTCAATGAGTTGGAACAATACGAAAGCTACCAACCTGGACTCTCTCAAGTGCTAACAGTGGAAGAAACAAAACAGATGAATGAGACTCTAGAAGCAAATCAGTTATAATTCCTCAGATAACTACAGAAATGATGATCACAATGAAACACTTATTGGTGAATCTAGGGAAGATACAGATTAAAAAAATAGAGAAGCTTAAGAAAATGATGGAAACAATAAATGCCCAACATAGGACAGAAATGAAATCCATGAACAGATTCAATCAAATATCCAAGAGATTAAAAACTCTATTGAAAGTATATGCAGCAGAATCAGCCAATTTGAGGGCAAAACAACAAATCTAGAAGACAGGAATGCAGTTAGAAATCATGAAAAGAAAGATTTCTTTAAAATTGCAACAGAGGTGGTACACTCCTGTAATCCTAGCACTCGGGAGGCTGAGGATCATTGCGGAGGATCATTGCAAGTTAGAAACCATTGTGGGCTACAAAGTGAGCCTAAGGCCAGCCTAAACTGCACAGCAAGACCCTGTCTCAAAAAGACAAAAAAAAAATTGCAACAGATCATGAGAAATCAATCCAGCAGCTGCTAGATGAGGCAAAGAATAACACAAGATTGATCAGTGTCAACAACAACAACAAAATACCAGCAGATGGTGCAAATGACATAGAAAACCAATTCACAGAAGTAACAGTGGAAAATTTACCAATTAAGAAAAAGAATTTGAAATACAGATAAATGAGGTATACAGAACCCCAATTAGTCATGAGTCAAAAAAATCTACACCGAGGCATATGATCAACATTCCAGTAATTCAACACAAGAATAGAAAGTTAAAAGCTGTTAGAGAAAAGAAACAAATCACCTATAAAGGAAAAATCATCAGAATCATAGCAGACCTCTCACCACAAATTCTCAAGTTAAGGAAGGCTTGGAATTAAGTATCTGAAGCCCTAAAAGAAAGCAACTGCCAACTCAGGTTGATATACCCCACAAAATTAGCTTTCAAAATTTATGGAGAAATAAAATAGTTCCATGGCAAAAGACACTTGAAGAAATTCACAGCCAATAAACCAGCATTCCAAAATGTTCTGAAGGGCATTCTAGAAAGAGATGATAGTTCTTAACTCCAAGAACCCCAACAGAATGAATCAACAAGGCAAACAAAGTAAGAAAAATGAGTGGAAAGAAAGACAACAACAGGAAAATAACATGAAGGGATTAGTCAATACATATCAGTCATAACCATCCATGTAAACAGTCTCGATTCATCAATCAAAAGAAACCAATTAGCAAACTGGATCAAGAAACAAGATCCAACAATATGCTGCACACAAGAAATACATTTGACTCAAAAAGAAACTCACAGATTGAAAGTCAAAGGATAGAAAACAATACTCCACACAAAAGGAAACTGGAAAAAAAGTAAGGATAACTATTCTATTTGCAGACAAAGTAGATTTCAAACCAAGACTGATCACAAAAGACAAAGACAGTCACTACGTGTTTGTTAAGGGAACAATCCAGGAAGAGACAAAAATCACAAATATCTATGCACCAAATACCAGTGCACCCAACTATGTAAAAAATACTAACAGACATGAAAAAATCACATAAGCACTAATATGGGAGACCTCAATACCCCACTGTCACAAACAGACAGAAGATTACCAAAGATATATCAGAACTGAACCAACTTTTGAAGAAATTGAATTATTAGATATTTACAGACTACAGTCTCCAAAAGAGACCATACCCTAGCTCATAGAACATGCTTAAGTAAATGCAAAGAACCTGAAATTGTTCCATGAATACTATCAGACCATAGTGCAATGAAATTAGAAATCAATGGCAAAAGAATCCATGAAAACATCATAAACACATGCAAATTTTTTTTTTTTTTTGGTACCGGGGATCGACACATGCAAATTAAATAACACCCTATTGAACCAATGGGTCAGAGATGAAATTAAAGAAGAAATTAGACAGCTTCCAAAATTAAATGACAATACCAATACAACATACTGGAATGTATGGGATGTTCCCACATGAGAAAGAGCAATCTCAACTAACTTAATGTTCAACCTCAAGCTTGTAGAAAAAAAGCAAGTTAAACCCAAAACTCATACAAAGGAGGAAATTATAAAGATCAGAGCAAAAATGAATGCAATTGAGACTAAGGAAACAATCAAAGAATCAATGAATCAAAGAGTTGGTTCGTTGAAAGATTAAATACAACTGACAAACCCTTGGCCAACCACATGAAAAAAAAAGGAAAGAAAAGGGTGAAATCGCAAGAGATTTTGCAGAAATCCAGATCATCAATACTTACTTCAAGAACCTTTATTCTAACAATGAAAAACACAGAGCAAATGGATAAATCCCTATAAACATATGAATTGCCAAAGCTGAATCAAAAAGATATAAAAAATTCTAAATAACCCAATACTAGCCAACAAAATTGGAGATGTAATTAAAAGCCTACCAACAAAGAAAAGCCAGGCCCTGATGGATTCACTGCTAAATTCTACAAGAAATTTAGAGATGATCAATATGCTGCTCCTCAAACTCTAATGAAACTGAAGGGGAAGCAATACTCCCCAGTGCATTGCTGGAAGCAAGCATTATCATGACACCAAAACCAGAGAACAATCTAACCAAAGAAAAGACTACTGTCTCAGTTACTTTTTACTCATCGCTGAGACAAAATACCTGATGCCCAAAGTTGGAAAGGAAAAGGTTTATTTCTTACAGTTTGTGGAGGTTTCAGTCCATACTCAGTTGGCTCCAAGGCGGGGTGGCATGGCGGGCGCAGTTTATGGCAGCTGCAAACGACAAGAGGGAAACCAGCAAGAGAGAGAGAGACATGCCTTCTTCCTGCCATTACATCACATCCTGGCTCCACCCCTAGGCCAGTGTAGCACTCACACCCCCAATCCAAGCGATAAACAATGAACCAATCACAAATGCATAATGCAAAGGCATGAGGCTTGGGGGCCACTGACATAAACCATTACAACTACTATAGGCCAATTTCCCTAATGAACATAGATACAAGAATCCTCAGTACTATAATGGTGAACAGAATGCAGCAAATCATCAAAAAGATTATACACCATGACAAAGTAGAATATATCTCAGGAATGCAAATTCAAATCAATAACTGTAATATATCATATTAAAATAATCAAGGATGAAACCACATCTCAACAGATGCAAGAAAAGCATCTGACAAAATCCAACACCCATGCATGATTAAAACCTTACAGAAAATTGGAATATGTGGTCTTTATCTCAATCTGATAAAAAAAATCTATGACAAACCAACAGCTAACATCATACTAAATTGTAAAAAACAGGAAAGCTTTTACTTCAAATCAGGAACAAAATAAGGATACCCATTATCACTACTGGTACTCACTGTAGTTCTGGAAACATCAGCCAGTGCAATTAGATGAGAAAAAAATAAAAAGAATAAGGATAAGAAAGAAGTTACTTATCATTATTTGCAGATGAGATGATATCTACATACAAGACCCCCAAAACACCACCAAAACACTTCTAAATTTAATAACTGAATTCAGTAGCATAGCTGGATACAAAGTCAACACTCAAAAGTAAACAGCATTTCTGTACACAAATAATGAACTCACTGAGAGAAAAATTAGGGAAACAACATCATTCACAATAGCATCAAAAAATGAAACACTGAGGAATCAATCTAACAAAGAAAGTAAAGGACTTGTATACTGAAAGCTGCAGTACTCTGAAAAAGGAAATCAAAGAAGATATCAGAAAATAGGAAGATATCTCTTGGCCTTGGGTAGAAAAAACCAATATAGTGAAAATGGCCATACTTCCAAAATTATTATACAGATTTAATGCAATCCCAATCAAAATACCAATAGCATATCTCACAAAATTAGAGAAACTATCCTAAAATTCATTTGGGAGTATAAGAGACCTAGAATACAAAAAGCAACTGTTGACAACAAAGGCAAGCCAGGAGGCAGCACGAACCCTGACTTGAAATTATATTATAAAGCTTAGACAATTTTTAAAATACAGCATGGTACTGGCAAAAAGAAAACAAAACAAAACAGACTTGAGGATCAATGGAACAGATTAGAAGATGCAGAAACAACTCCAGACACACTCAGCCATTTTCACTGGGAAAAAAAGACTGTTTAATAAATGGTACGAAAAATTACTTTCCACAAACTGAAGATTAAAATTAGATCCATATCTTTCATCATGTACTAAACTAATATCAAAATGAATCAAAAATCTAAATGTTAAAACAGGGCTGGGGATATAGCTCAGCGGCATAGCACTTGCCTGGCAAGCACAAGGTCCTGAGTTGTATTCCTGGTACCAAAAATAAATAAATTAATGTTAAGATAGAAACATTAAATCTGCTGAAAGATAAAATAGGAAGAACTCTTGCAGGCACAGGTGTAGGCAAAGATTTATGAACAAAACCCCAGGCACATAGGAAATGTTACAAAGAATCAACAACTGGGATCTCAACTTACTAAAAATCTGTTGCACAGCAAAGTAATCACCAGCAAAGTGAAAAGACAACTCACAGAGTAAAAAAATAATTTTTTCAGCTGTTACTCAGACAAAAGACTAATATCTAGAATATATAAAGAACTCCAAATCATCAGATGCCCCCAAATTTAAAGGCCCAGTCTAAAAATGTGCATCTGAAATACATAGACATTGATCAAGTGAAGAAGAAACAGCAAATAAAGATGTGAAAAAATGTACAACATCATTAGTCATTTGAGAGATGCAAATTAAAATATCTTACTCCAGAAAGAAAGGCTTTCATGAAATCAACCATTAACACATGCTGGTGAGGCTGTGGGGAAAAAGGAACAGTTCTCCACTGTTGGTGGGAGTGTAGACTAGTGCAGCCACTGTGGAAATCAGTGTAGAGATTTCTCAAAAAATTAGGATTAGAGGTCCCATTCAACACAGCTGTTCCTCTTCTGGGTATCTTCCTGAAATAATTAACAGCATCATACTACAGAGATTTATGCACGCCCGTGTTTTTTAATAGTGGCACAGTTTGTAATTGCTAACTCTTGGAAACAGCCCAAATTCCCATTAATGGATAAATGAATAAAGAAGATGTGGGTTTTTATATAAAGAAGATGTGGAGTACTACTCTGCCATAAAGAAGGATAGGCTTGAGACATTCTTAGGTAAATAGATGCACCTTGAGACCATACTCTTCAGTGAAATGAATTGAACACACATGCTTAAATACCACATTGTTTCTATGGTGTGAGAAACCAATAGAGCAAATAAGAACCAAAATGTATAACAGATATTGAGTAGTGGAAAGAAAATGTTCAAATGGGAAAGGAATCTAGACTGGTCAGTGGTGGAAAGGAAGAAAGGGAAAAGAAAAAAAGGAGAATAGAAGGAAAAATGAAAACAAAGCTTTTGTAAAGGAGAAGGCAAAGAGAAGTTGAAGGGAGGGAATTGGGGAAAAAGAAGGATAAAGATATAAATTCTCTATGATGAATACTATGATTGTGTATATCTAACATATACCAATAAAACTAATTTTTAAAGAGAGAAAACTGAAGTGACTTCAAAATCCCAAAGCGGGAACTTCTGACTTACAGTCCCATACTCTTTGCACTGCACTCAGTTTCTTTCTTTAAAACCAGACTCATCCCTGAAGCCATAAACAACAGAACAACTTTTCAGAACTCAGCATAAGTAACATGTGTGGCATTACAACTTGACACTAGAGTCTAAATTTTTCTTGTTAAAGATTCTGCAGGTGCACTGATTGAATGTGTGATAAGTAAAGCTGATTTCTGGGCATGCTAAATGCACAGTTTATTTTACTAATCCCTGTGTTCTGGCACAGCCCCTAACTTGATGGCAGGTGTTTTTACACACAAAGAAAGAGGAACATAGAGGAGGTTTATCACATTTTGCCATGAAAACAAACACGGCTGATAACAGGCAAAAGGAAGGCAAAGGCTCTAGAGTAACATCTCAACAACTCTCTAAACTTGTCACGTCAACACAAGGTCATCAACAAGAGGAAACATGGCAGAAACACTGTTTTAACACTGTGGATACAGATGCAATATGCCCTCAACTTCTAGTGGTATCTCCAAAAGGGAGAGTTTCAGTGTAAAAACAAGAAGAAAAGAAAAAAAAATCAATGATAAAATATCAATTTATTAACAATGACTAATGATACTCATTGTCAATTATTTGTGCCATAATGTCCTAAGAAGTGCATGTATTGATTTCTCACTCACCACATTATAAGCACTATTATCTAGCTTTACAGATGAGAGAAAGCAAGACCTATAAAAAGTAATTTCTGCTGGGTGTGGCACTCCTGTAATCCCAGCACTGGGAGACTAAGGCAGGAGGATTACCATGAGTTAGTTCAAGGACAGTTCAGGCTACGTAGTGAGACTGTCTCTAAAAAAAACAACAAGAAAAAAACAACTTCAAGATCACAGAGAAACAAGAAAGCACTTGGTCTCTGTCTTATGATACACATTGCCTTCCCACCCTACCCATCCATTGGTTCTCTTGATGGTCATTGAACTGAGCAGCTTCTACCAATTAGTAATTTAAAAGATTTATCAAGTATGAACCATACCATCAAAACCTTTCTTCAATGAGTTAGACACAGCCAACTAACCACCCATAAGGCAAAAAGAAAGGAGCCCCAACTATAACCATAAGCAGTGGCTAGAGGAGAGTAATTAATTGTATGAGCATGAGCAAAGCTCAGGGAGGACCATGGGCCAACGATAGTGGGAAAAGCATTTTCTTCTGAGACAAACCTATGAGCATGCAGCCTTGGGGAAGAACTAGCTGGTAATGCTGCACTCCAGAGACACCAAACAAGAGGAAATGACGTACAACTAGATACAGTTCAGTGGTACAGCATTTGCCTAGCACGCTCGAGACCCCAAGTTCCATCCCCAGCACTAAAAAAGGAGGGGAAAAGCCCACAGCATTAAAAAATGTACATTCATTCTGTTTCTACCGTTTGACCTTTATGTCCTTGCCTGGCTGATGTTGTAACTAAAATATAACAAAAGCTGCTTTTACAAATCTTCCCTGGGGTGCTGAGTTAACAAAGTAATTGGAAGAACTTGTGTCCTCTCTAGGGTCAATAGTATTTGCCTATAAAAATCCTGGCTGAATCACCTCCTGAAGTTAATCATCACATCTTAAAGATGTTTAACCCCAAAAATAACTCTTCAAAATCCCATTTAATTGCCCTGTTTCCACAATAAATCTACCACTTAGGACTCTCCTCCTCTTTTCAAGCCCTCAAAATATCCTGAATAACACATTAATTCTTTGGTGGGGGGGGGTTGTACCAGGAATCGAACTCAGGACCCCGTGCTTGCAAGGCAGGCACTGTGCTGCTGAGCTAAATTCCCAGTAACACATAAATCCTAATCCAAGAAAAAAGCAGTGAGTTGGCAGGAAACAACAAACCAACAACCCAATCACTCTTTTATCTTGAGCATTTGGGATTTTTCTCTTAGCTATGAGCAGGAATTCAGAACGCTAAAAATATCAAGTTGTATAAATGAAATATTTATGAGTTATAAGTCATCACTTAGCATTATGTTATACTTATTTGGGTTAGAAAGTAGGGAATTTTCCAGAAAAATCACTATAAAGTCCCCCACTTCAGCCCCACTCTCCTACCTGCTTTCCTCAACATTTCATGCAACCACTATGATACTATTCTAAAAGGAATGCAAAGTTTGCAGAAAACCACAGAGGAAATGAGGGAAGCATTGGATACAGGGTCAGCTATGCAAGGTGGAAGAAAAGAAAGAGATCCTCAGGGGACAGATTTTTGTTACCAACTTTAGCAATATTTGACCTAAATCATAAGCATCTACCATTTTGATAAATCAATCATAAAATGTGTGTTAAGTGAACAAAAAAGCATAACCAATCTATATTCATCTCTAGATACAATTTCAGCAACACCACACAAGTGTTAAATACTAGACAGTTCTCCAAAAGTGATACTGTGTAGCTGTGACAAAGCGCATACAGCAGAGGTGGCAACACTCATGCTTAAATAGTATTCAATTGTGAAATGCATGACCCAAGTGACAGTCAAATAAAGCTATTACAAATGGAAACCAATTCTTTATAAACCGCATATTCTATGATCAACAGCCCATTTATGTACTGTTTTTAATAAAAAGTTGATCATTGGTAAAAAGCAAAAGCTAATCTTATCAACCAAATAATGGAACACTTAATTATACATAAAGCACCAGAGGATGAAAGAAGCTGTCAAAACAATTCCCCAACTCAAGGAGCTTAATTCTTCATTTTGAACAATACCCACCCAGCCTGATGAACAGATGAGAAATCTACACGGAAGGAGTTACCAAGTTCAGAAAACTGGAAGACCCGCAAAATGAGCTCCAGAAGCTGGCAAAAAAGGAGAGGTTGAATGCCAAGAAGAGATGAGGCTGTGGCTGGATCTCTCTAGTTAGAGTACTACACCTGGCTGCCAAACTCCGAGCCACCTGACTCCAGGCTGAGCTGCCAACTCTGCCACCTTGAACCAGATGCTACCACCATCTTCTGTGCTAAAGGGAACCCTCAAAATGTGCTCCAGCCAGACTGAATGCCCCACCCTAGAATTTGTAGCTGCTTTTCTTTGGTTATGTCCTCAGTCCTGCTGTAAGAATCCTGAGAAAATGTTTCTTGCAGCCTCCCAGAGCCCAACGTCCCCTCCCACCAAGATAGAAAGAGTGGATTCTCAAAACACACCAAGTGGGGTCAAAGGCTGGAAGTCAGGGAACAAAACAAAATGAACATCACACAGTATGTGTACAGAGTACATGTGAGAAGTCAGCCATCAATGAATGAAAAATGAGAAATTAAAAACTATTCCTTATCAATTTCCTTAACAAATTACTAGATTCAGTCCTACATTGTAAGTGTATTAATCTTCAAAATATTATAAACAGGCAAGAATAATGAGGTTATAAATCACTTGGAGTTTGGAGAAGAAATCATTTTAGTTCTCACGTCACCCAAATCTCTCAGCTGTAACTGTTTATCCACTAAAAGCTTCATGGAACCTCTTATTTCCAGGGAAACAATAGACTTTAGCAACAATGAGAAAAAATGATCTTCACTTTTCATCAAAGGATTAATCCTATTCAAATATAATACCACACAAAAAGTATCATTCTTTCAGAACACAAATACACATACTCTCTCTAGACCTATGCTGCCCAAGGTGACAGCATTAACCACATATAGTTACCCACAACATGAAATGTGGCCAGTCCAAACTGAAATATGTTAATAACAGCAAATCATACCCTGAATTTCCAAGATTTTGTGTGAAAAAATTCTCAAAAATTCTTGTACTAGCAAATATTAATACAATACTTTTATATACTGAGGTAAATAACAATAAAATTAATTGCACAGTTTCTTTTTGTTTAATGTGATGCTTAGGAAATTTTTTAATTGTACATGTGGCTCCCCTTTGTGACTAGCACTATACTTCATTTCTATTAAATAGATACATCAAATATTGGTCTAGAGAGCCACAATTTATCCAGCTCATCCTCTAAATGATTAGTGCTGCAACAGTTTTGATCTGCCCTCTCCTGAAAGGTATGCTGCCAATTCAAAAGCATTCAAGGGACTAGAAACTTCCAGGGAGAGCTGCTCTATAGCTGTGGCTTCTGTGAAGAATGCCAAAAGAGGTGGGAGAAACATTTGCAGGTCATCTTCCCTGGTACGGTACGTAAAAACAAGCCTCCAGGGAGCAATACTGTTAGAAAAACCAACAGTTTATGCTTTGTGGCCAAATATTATATCTTCCTAAATTTCAACAGCCACATGTACCATAAAATTACTGCACATACACATTATTTCAAATGAAGTCCAAGTAAGTAAAGGCGTCCCCCAAAGTATGGTTTCCCCAAAGCACTGCATGGAAAGAATTAAAGTAGTTTGCCCTAGTCCTCTGCTTTCACATCCATCAGGCAACCACTGATTATCAAACTTAAGTTACATCATCAATTTATAAGAGAGAAGTCCCTAATCAGTTGGAAGGATGGATTTATTTCATCATAGAAAACACCACTGAATTCTCCAGAGGCTTAAGCAAATGCTGAGAAAACCCAACTCTTCCATCTGACTTCACTTCAGTGCAATTAAAAATTTCATGACCCTGGTTGTCTTTACACTGCTGTTCTCAAAGCTAGCCAATTAGACCCACACAATAACTTGTGGTTGTTCCCATCAGCATAAAGACTGACACTAGCAAAATGCAAATACCTATGAAACCCAAATATACAACTGAAATAAAGACAGAGTTCTAAGTAGCAACTGAAGAATGATGTACTCATTAATTTATTTACAAGCCCTGACTGCCCATCTGCTCCAGGCAGGCAGGGGCCAGGTGCTAGAAACATGAAAGAGAAAAGAACAGGTTCCTGATCTTGAGGAGCTCGCAGTATGGTTGGTAGGGGTGACAGAGGGAAGACATTCTAACAACCAAGGGGGAGAGATCAAGCTGGTGGTACATACTAGGGGCAGCAAGGACCCCAGGCAGGTAATCACAACTTCCCCAGAGACTGACTTCAGAGACAAGAGGGAGCAACTGAAACAAACCATTAGTTTCTAGCACGGGTGGAGTAAGGCCCCTCCCTCACCTCTGCAGGAGGCTGACTTAGTACAGAAAATCGCCCCTGGACAGAGTTCCTTTCATTCTTGAGCGAAGCAGAGCAGATCCTGTGTCCCAGGAGCAACCAGAACCAAATCACTAACTCATTTCAGCTTATGTACCAAAGGTAAAAATATCCCTCGGGCTGCTTCCGAAACCTTATTCTCCAATCCAGGTTTATCAGCAATAAAGCTGACCTTTTGCTTTCCATCCGTTTGACTCCTCTCCTTGTCTGAACTGATTCTCAACTTGGAAAGAGAAAAATGGGTGCTATTCACTGGATCTCAAAAAAAAATCTAATGTAAATATGCACACACATGTGTAAACGGCACATAAGTGCATAGCACACACACGCAGAGACACACACACTCATTCATTTATACAATCCTCAGGGGCCACTAAGAGAGACAGCACTACACTGATAATTGTTTCCTTCTTCAGCACTCAGGTCCGTCTCAGAGCAACTTGGCTTCTGGGCTTATCACTCTGACACAACGTTCTCTGCAAGGCCAAGGGACCTGGACAAGATCTGCAACAGTCAGAATCCTCAAGCTTGACCATGGACACCATGGAACATCACTGGCCACACCTTGAAGTGTTTTCATAGTTTTTCTATGTTTTTATATAGTGCTTGCTCCCTAGGCAGACTATGAAACAGCCCTGCAAAAAAAAAAAAAAAGAAAGAAAGAAAGAAAAAAACACCCACATCCTACTCCCTGGAACCTGTAGAAATCACCTCACATAGCAACAGGTATGGAGGAGGCTGAGCCTTAGAAACTTAAGTGAGTTGATCATCCTAGATTATCCAGGTGGGCCCTAAATGCCATCACAAGTGTCCTTATAAATGCAAAGCAGAAGGAGATTTGACACACAGAGAAGACAGTTGTATGAAGTTGGAGCAGAGATAGCTTTTGCAGATGTTGGCCTTGAAATCTAAGTGATACAGCCAGGATCCAAGGAATGCCAGCAGCCACCTGAAAACGATAGAGACAAAGAACAAGTTCTGCCCTAGAGTTTTGGAAGGAGCCCAGCATGTGATACCTGATTCCAGCCCAATGAAACTAATTTTGGACTTCTGATCTCCAGAACTAAGAAAGGAATTTCTGCTGTTTGAAGTCACCACGTCTGTAGTAATTTGTTACGATAGCCATAGAAATGAAACATTTCCTCCAACTTTGCTGACCTCGAAGTCTGCTACTAGTTCCTTTGATCTTTCCACAACAAAGGAATTGTTAAATTCTGGCTCTGCCTTCTTCCTTTCTGTCTTAGTTTAGGCTGCTATAAGAAAATATATTCAAAATACCAGAGTAGATAAGTGTTATGGTGCATATCCAGATGTACCCCAAAGTCTCATGGGCTCACAGACAAGGTTCTAGGAAGGTGATTGGATCATGGGGGCACTATACACGTGGGAGGGTTAGTCCACTGGTGAGTTTATAGCTAAATGTGCTTTTAGGAGTTGGGCACTAGTGAAAAGAAGTGGATCACTGGGAGTGTGGCCTTCAAGGGTATTTCTCCCTCCCCAGCACCTCCCTTCACTCTCTGCTTCCCCATAGCCATGAGGTGCGGTGCTTTTCCTCTGATATGCCCTCTGATATGGCAGCATGTGCCATCCTGCTTTGGAGCCAGTGGCTATGGACTGAAATGTGAGCCAAAATAAATCTCTCCTCCTTGAAGTTTTGGTTGTTGGCTACAGGAAAGTAACTAACACAGTTGCCCAGGCTGTTTGAATTTATGATCCTCCTGCCTCAGCCTCTTAAAGTAATGGGATTATAGGTGCATACCACTGTGGGTTGAACTACAATTGAGCCTGAGATGGGCAAACTCCTTCAAACTAGAGCAAAGCCAGTCCCAAGGCCATGGAATGCCAGAGGCGGACCATGTAAACATGGTGACCCCTAGCTCAGTTGCGTATCAACAGGTATCCAGCCTTGGTGTTCTTCCTTGTTAACTATGATACAGATAGCTTGTTAACTATGATACAGATGTTTTGCGTTCAGTGTTCTCAGCAAACACTGGGACCTGGCATTCTGGATCCCGTAGTGTGCTTTTTCCCTTTTTTTTTTTTTTTTTTTTACTTCATATAAATAAAGATGCTGGAGGTGGGACTTTATTGCTGCTTTCCCATCAGAGAGGTCAGATCCTACTGCATCCAAGGTTTTCTTTCTGTGTCTTAATCTGTTGTTACCCTCTCTCAGGACCCCACTGGCCATGCAGGTTGCAGCATACCACTACACCAGCTCCCAATTTTAGGTATATTCAGATAAAGTCTGTGAGTCATTAGAACCAGCTTTATGAAGGCAAAGAAGCTAATG